>WNWK01024240.1:0-30002 GCA_009830355.1 Cherax destructor
AAGAATGAGTAACACCAATGGTTACGGTATTGTTAAATTTTCTGGACTGTATGGGTTAATGTCTGACTGATTGGGGAGAAGGAGGAAAGAGTACAACTTAATATCACTCACTCTTTATCCGTGCCATTGCTGTTCACTTGAAGATCCCGTCATTATCATTCCCACCGTAGACACACATTATCCCAACATACCTACTGGCCAGACGGTTACTAAGATAACAAGAGTACTTACAGTGGGGAAGAAACAGCATTCTTGTCGCTATTCTTCGACGGATCGCGTGGTCCTGCTCGGTAGATTATTCTTCCAACAAGACGAAGATGTTGGTGGTTGTCCCGATGAGTCAAGAGAAGATTGATTCCTTGAACTCTCATACGCCCACGAGACCGGGCGTTATTTAACGTGGTTGTTCGGGGTAGTGATTCATATCCTCTCAATATACCCCTTTATTACAGTTTATACGTAACACTTTAAACACTATTCACATGTCGGTTTAATGTCCCACTAATTTACTCTCGTTAGAAGTTAATCCATTAATAATTGTGTACGATGAACACTGATCGAACCGACGCACATTTCCTCCATCAACACTGCAATGGCGGCGTCGCTCACTGTTTAACACATTATCACTCTATTATTATAGTTTCTTGGACTTAATGTCCCACATTATGCCTGGCGAATATTCACAACATTCACTATTGTGCAGAGAGACCATTAACCGCGATTTGGTCGTTGTAAAGGCCGATTTCCATCTCCTTTATATCCAGAGCTCTCCTATCGTTCCACCTCCATTCGCTTATCCCACGAGACAGACCGCCTGGGCGACTTCACTTGACCCAGCTCGGCATACCCACGCCACCGTAGCGATGGTTCTCTCCTCATCTCAAGAATAATACAAACCAACAGCCACACATTAAGAATATTCACATTAGAAAGGCTATTGAGTATAACCTTTCGGGAAAATACCCAATATTTTCCACAATGGTAGAGGTTCTCGTACAAACGTCGATGGTTGTATTGGAGTGTGCATAAATTCTGTAATAGATCTCTGGGTTCTTTTACCCTGCAGTACATTATACAGCTGATGGTAAGGCATCATCAGCTGGTCTAAACCCCTTTTCAAAGCACTGCTGCTAGATTTGTTAGAATCGTCTTCAGTGAAAAAGTCTGTACTTCAAAAACACGATACTGAGGTGTGTAAGACAGCAAATGTAGTCCCAATTTTTAAGAAAGGAGACGGACATGTAGCATTAAAGTACCGACCAGTGTCACTGACATGTCTAGTATGCAAAGTCATGGAGAAGCTTATCAGGAGAAGACTGGTGGAGCACCTAGAAAGGAATGAGCTTATCAATGACAACCAGCACGGTTTCAGGGAAAGGAAATCCTGTGTCACAAACCTGGTCCCGTGTCCTGGTGGCAAAAGCTCTCCCTCCACATGGTCATGGTCCAGGTTCAATTCCCTGCAAAGGGGTGGAAACATATTATTATAATAAAAAAGAAGCGCTAAACCACAGGGGTCATACAGCACAGCAGGGTAGGGCAGGATGCAGGGAGAATAGGTTGTAAGTGGGAGAGGGATGATTAGTAGGGTATGGAGTGCAACAGGACAGTGGATAGTGCAGGGGTAAAGGGTAGCAAGAGATTGAGGTAGAAGGGACTGAGGGGAGTGCTAGAGGTATAATCTTTAGAGTTTGTGCAGTAAGACAGTTGGTGTCAATGAGAGAGTCAGGAATAAAGGAGGGTCCATCAGCAAGAAGGGAAGGTAAAGAAAGGGCAGCAGAGCGAAGACGACATTGGAGGAAAATTCTGCGTGCTCATTGATAGAGTGGGCAGTCCAACAGAATATGGCGAACAGATACTGGAACCTGACAATGCTCACAGAGAGGGACAGGGAGTCTCTCCATGAGAAACCCTTGAGTAAGATGAGTGTGGCCGATGCGAAGACAGGAGAGCATTGTTGCCAGTGGGTGTGAAGGTGGATAGCAATGACTGAAAAGTAGTCCATGAATGGAACTCCTCTTTATGAAACTGGAAGGTCATGTACTGCCGACCACGCAGCAGTGTCTGCCTGTTCATTGCCCTGTACGTCAACATGACCAGGGACCCAGCAAAAACAATATCTTTGTGTTTGCTAGAGATACAGCGTAACCAAAGTTGGATATGAAGAACTAGGGGGTGAGGTGTATCAAATTTTCGGATAGTCTGTAAAGCACTAAGGGAGTCTGAAACGACCACAAATGGTGACACAGGCATAGATGGAATATGGATAAGTGCCACAAGAATGGCATACAATTCAGCCGTAAATAAGTTTGCTGAGGCTAATAGATGCCCTCGTATGACACTGTCCGGAAACACTGAGAATCCAAAGCCGTCTGATGACTTAGAACCATCGGTGTACACTGTGATGGCATTGGAATGAGAAGGGAAGTGGTCTAGAAAAAGAGAGCGAGAAGCCGCCGTAGGTAGTTGGGCTTTCGCGAAAGGCAGAGGAAAAGAACAGACATGGACAGCAGGAACTTCCCAAGGGGGTAGAGTAAAGGGAGATGTCACATGAACATAAAAAGGTGGTAGCTGAAAGGAAGACAAGAGTGAATGTAGACAAAGAGAAAAGAGATGAAGTAAACAGGGTCGACGAACAAATAAAGAGCGTCTACTAACATCTGTGACAATTATATACATGGAAGGATTGTGGAAATCATGAGAGCGAACATAATAGGGAAGGCAATGTGCATCATGACGATCGGACGAGGATGGAATGTTTGCTTCTATATAGAGGCTCTCAACCGAAAAAGAACGATATGCACCAAGGCATAAACGCAATCCCAGGCGGTGGATGGGATTATGGCTGGAAAGAGTAGCAGGGAAGGCCGCCAAATATATCTGGTCATCATAATCGTTTCGATAAAATTAGGGCTGAATGAAGGCGAAGGAGAGTTCTACAATCAGCCCCATATGAAAGATGTGCTAGGGTTTTAAGGAGGTTCAGCCGGCTATCACAAGTCGCCTTCAGAGAGGTAATGTGAGGTTTCAAAGACAATCGACGGTCAAACAGGAGGCCGAGAAACCTAAGTGTATCACGTTCTGGGATACGTGAGCTGCATAGGTACAATGGATGATCAGAGACCACTAAACATCTAGTAAACATAATTTGATAAGTTTTGCCGCTAGAAAATTTAAACCAGTGAGTGGTGGCCCAATCGCAAACCTGGTTGATGGCATGCTGGAGGGAAACTGCAATGAGGGGACAGTCAGCACCCACACAAGCTATAGGAAAGTCATCAACTGTGGGGAATTAAGAGATTACCTGTCTGGGCTTCACCGCCACTTACAACAAAATAATCTCCCGGGGAGTGGACCGACTAGTATAATTTTACCGCGGTTACCCCTGTTGAGGCGTGTGAGAAAACTTGCCCCACTCCTGGTCACATTTAAGGGGACCCTCCGATATTCTCACTCTAAATCCACATCTATCCTTGACCAGTTTATTAAGAATGAGTAACACCAATGGTTACGGTATTGTTAAATTTTGTGGACTGTATAGGTTGATGTCTGACTGATTGGTGAGAAGGAGGAAAGAGTACAATTTAATATCACTCACCCTTTATCCGTGCCATTGCTGTTCACTTGAAGATCCCGTCATTATCATTCCCACCGTAAACCCACATTATCCCAACATACCTACTGGCCAGACGGTTGCTAAGATAACAAGAGTACTTACAGTGGGGAAGAAACAGCATTCTTGTCGCTATTCTTCGACGGATCTCATGGTCCTGCTCGGTAGATTATTCTTCAGGCAAGACGATGATGTTGGTGGTTGTACCGATGAGTCAAGAGAAGATTGATCCCTTGAACTCTCTTATGCCCACGAGACCGGGCGTTATTTAACGTGGTTGGTCAGGGTAGTGATTCATATCCTCTCACTATACCCCTTTATTACAGTTTATACGCAACACTTTACACACTATTCACACGTCGGTTTAATGTCCCATTAATTTACTCTCGTTAGAAGTTAATCCATTAATAATTGTGTACAATGAACACTGATCGAACCGACGCACATTTCCGCTATCAACACCGCCATGACGGCGTCGCTCACTGTTTAACACATTATCACTCTATTATTATAGTTTCTTGGACTTAATGTCCCACATTATGCCCGGCGAATATTCACAACATTCACTATTGTGAAGAGAGACCATTAACCGCGATTTGGTTTTTGTAAACGCCGATTTCCATCTCCTTTATATCCAGAGCTCACCCATCGTTCACCTCCATTCGCTTATCCCACGAGAGCGACTGCCTGGGCGACTTCACTTGACCCAGCACGGCGTACCCACACCACCGTCGCGATGGTTCTCTACTCATCTCAAGAAAAATACGAACCAACAGCAACACATTAAGAATATTCACATTAGAAAGGCTATCGAGTATAACCTTTCGGGAAAATACCCAATATTTTCCACACTGCGGCCGGGCAGAGTTTGTTGTTAGACGATTCAAATCAAGTCATTTTGCAACAGGAGTTTCCAGCCCGCCCGGGACTGAACAGCTGTCTTCCTGGTAGGCCGAACCACACTTTCTGTCTCTGGTATCCCCTGGTCTGTGTCGTCTTCAACATCACTCATGTCACTTTCCCTTAGGGTTTCGTTCACAGTTGACAGAATTCCCTTTAATTCTAAGGGGATTAACTTATTAATGGTACGTAAACTCTCTTTGCCTCGACACAACACTCTGACATTCCTGACAACACCCTGAGCATCTGGATACAATGTTACTATCTTACCCAGAGGCCACAATGTTCGAGGTTGCTCAGTATCAATTAACACAATGTCACCCTGTTGAATATTCTGTCGATTAGCCGCTTCTGACGCACCATAAAAATGTTCACGTAGTGTAAGGAGATACTCTTTACGCCACACATTAGACCAGTGATTAATTACTTTATTTAACATCTTAAATTTATCACTTAATACTGTCACATTATTATAATCTTCATCAATTTCCTCAGGATTATCTCTATTGATAGGTGCAGCTTCTAGTTTCCGCCCACCTATCAAGTGAGAAGGAGTCAGTACTTCTGCGTCGGGAGTATCAATTATGTACGAGAGAGGACGATTATTTATCCGATTCTCTGCCTCCACTAATACTGCCGGAATTCCTCCAAGTTAATTCGTTTCCGGTGTAGTACTTTACGCAGACACCTCTTTACTGTACCTATCAGTCTTTCATACAATCCCCCTTGCCAAGGGGCCCTGGGAGCTATAAACTTCCAGCCACACCCTCGCTGATTTAACAGAGACTGTACTTCATTACTCTCATTTAATTCCCTCAAATGTTGCGCTCCCGCTACAAAGTTAGTGGCATTATCTGAAATCATTAGTCTCGGACAGGATCTCCTAGCTGCAAATTTACGAAACAGCTGTATAAACTGTTCTGCAGACAAATCCTGTGCCACTTTTAAGTGTACTGCCCTTGTAGCGGTACAAGTGAATAAACACATATACACCTTTAAAGGAACACCATCTGCAGTACCCGTTAAAATGATGGGACCACTGTAATCCACACCGGTTACATCAAATGGCTTTATTAACTGCACTCGTTCCTTGGGCAATGGTGGAGGTCCTGGATACATATAGGTTCTGGCATCTACACGGCGACACACTACACACGTCTTGATCACCCTCTTCACAATCTTGGGCCCCTGATACTTATTGTGTTGTCTCTCAACGTGCTAGTGGCACCCCTGCTCTTCATTGGGGGGATGTTACATCGCCTGCCGAGTCTTTTGCTTTCGTAGGGAGTGATGTTCTTGTGCAAGTTTGGTACTAATCCCTCGAGAATTTTCCATGTGTATATAATAATGTATCTCTCCCGCCTGCGTTCTAGAGAGTACAGGTTTAGGAACTTCAAGTGTTCCCAGTAGTTGAGGTGGTTTATCGCACTTATGCATGTGGTGAAGGTTCTCTGCACATTTTCAAGGTCAGCAATTTCACCCGCCTTGAAAGGTGCAGTTAGTGTGCAGCAATATTCCAGCCTAGATAGAACAAGCGATCTGTAAAGTGTCAACATGGGCATGGCATCCCTGGTTTTGAAGGTTCTCATTATCCATCCTGTCATTTTTCGAGCAGATGCAATTGCTACATTGTTATGGTCCTTGAAGGTGAGATCCTCTGACATGATCACTCCCAGGTCTTTGACATTAGTTTTTCGCTCTATTGTGTGGTTGGAACTAGTTTTGTACTCCGATGAGATTTTAATTTCTTCACGTTTTCCGTATCTGAGTAATTGAAATTTCTCATCATTGAACTTCATATTGTTTTCTGCAGCCCATTTAAAGATTTGGTTTATGTCTGCTTGGAGTCCTGCAGTGTCTTCAACGGTGAACACTGTCATACAGATTCGGGTGTCATCTGCAAAGGAAGACACAGCACTGTGGCTTATATCCCTGTCAATGTCTGATATGAGGATGAGGAATAGGATGGGAACAAGTACTGTGCCTTGTGGAACAGAGCTTTTCACAGTAGCTGCCTCAGACTTTACTCTGTTGACTACTACTCTTTGTGTTCTACGTGTTAGGAAATTATAGATCCATCTACCAACTTTTCCTGTTATGCCTTTATCACGCATTTTGTGTGCTATTACACCATGGTCACACTTGTCAAAGGCTTTTGCAAAATCTGTGTATATAACATCTGCATTCTGTTTATCTTCAAGAGCATCCAGGACCTTGTCGTAGTGGTCCAGTAGTTGGGACAGACAGGAGCAGCCTGCTCTAAACCCATGCTGTCCTGGGTTGTGCAATTGATGGGTATCAATATGGGTGGCGATCTTGCTTCTTAGAACCCTTTCAAAGATTTTTATGATATGGGACGTTAGCGCAATTGGTCTGTAGTTCTTTGCTATTGCTTTACTGCCCCCTTTGTGGAGCGGGGCTATGTCTGTTGTTTTTAGTAGCTGCGGGACGATCCAAGTGTCCATGCTCCCTCTCCATAGGATGTTAAAAGTCATTTGGCGTCGTGATGATGTCAGAAAGGCATGCGTCTGTCAAGTTCTGTTGCACTCTCATAAAAAAATCATTTAGGTTTTCGATTTTCAGTCTGGTTAGTGGCTCGCTAAAGACTGAGTCATACTGGGATTTAAGTAACTCACTCATTTCCCTGCTGTCATCTGTGTAGGACCCATCCTGTTTAAGTAGGGGCACAATACTGGTTGTTGTTCTCGACTTTGATTTTGCATAGGAAAAGAAATACTTAGGGTTTCTTTCAATTTCATATATGGCTCTTAGTTCTTCCTGTGTCTCTTGATTCCTATAAGATTCCTTTAGTTTTAATTCGATGTTTGCTATTTCTCTGACTAGTGTCTCCCTACGTATTTCAGAGATATTGGCCTTATGTAGCCGCTCTGTTATTCTGTGCCTTCGCCTGTATAGGGAGCGCCTCTCTCTTTCTAGTTTGCATCTTCTCCTCCTTTTCCTTAAGGGAATTTGCCTTGAGTAAACCTCAAGTGCCACAGAGTTAATTTGTTTTAGACATAGGTTGGGATCCGTGATGCTTAGGCAATCTTCCCAGTTTATATCATTTAGGACTTGGTTTACTTGGTCCCACCTTATGTTTTTGTTATTGAAGTTGAATTTGGAGAAATCTCCCTCGCGGCTGATCACATTTTGTTGATCTGGGGCTCCCCGCATGCATGTCTGGACCTCTATTATGTTGTGATCTGAGTATATTGTTTTTGATATGATGACATTTCGTATCAGATCATCATTGTTGGTGAAGATGAGGTCCAGCGTATTCTCTAATCTTGTGGGCTCTACTATTTGCTGGTTTAAGGTGAACTTGGTGCAGAGATTTATAAGTTCATGCATGTGTGAATTTTCATCTGAGCTGCCTCCTGGTGTTATCTCTGCTACCACATTGTTTACAATGTTCCTCCATTTTAGGTGCCTGAGGTTGAAATCTCCCAGTAGCAAGATGTTGGGGGCAGGAGCTGGAAGATTTTCCAGACAGTGGTCAATTTTCAGAAGCTGTTCCTGGAATTGTTGGGACGTTGCATCCGGGGGCTTGTAGACAACCACGATGACCAGGTTTTGATTCTCGACCTTTATTGCTAATACTTCAACTACATCATTTGAGGCATTTAGTAGTTCTGAACATATAAGTGACTCTGTGATATACAGGCTAACCCCCTTTTTGCCTGTTCACTCTGTCACACCTGTATAGGTTGTAGCCCGGGATCCATATTTCATTGTCCAAGTGATCTCTTATGTGGGTCTCTGTGAAAGCCGCAAACATAGCATTTGACTCTGTAAGCAGTCCACGAATGTAAGGTACCTTGTTGTTTGTTGCTGGCTTTAGACCCTGTATATTAGCAAAGATGAATGTAGTTGGATTGGTGGTATTGGTGGTATGGGGAGGGTCTTTTTTTCCTGGCTCTAATATCTGTTGTAATGGAGTGGAGGCCACTGACTGTGATTCCACTCCAGAAATGATTGCAGTTGGTGTACAATTTCTGTCATTTCCTGCCAGCTTTTTTTCCTTCCTGGCACTAAAAAACCTCTCTCTCCAGAGTGGCTGTGGCTACCCTGATTTTGCCATGGTCTGGATGTTCTGTGTCGCCTCGTACCCTTTAGGTGGTATGCCTGGCAATATAAGTTATAGCACTGTCTTTCCTGAATTGATGTGTGGCACATTTCAGGGTGGAAAAATTTACAGGACGGGAGGTTGCATTTGCCTGTTTTCATATGGGAACGGCATTTTCTGGAGTGATCATAATTGCATGACCCATCTGATTTCCCAGATTTTCCATGCCTGCAGATACCAAGTGCATAATATTCACATAGGCGTGGTTTCCGTTTGCCCTGTTTTTTTGTGACTGTGTTCCCCATTGGTGGGTGTGTTCCTGTCTCATGTCTGTCTTCGTTACTATTGCTAACAATGGAGCCTTCAACTGTTTCCGGTAATTTATCTTCAGTATTTCCCTGGGCATCCCCTTGTTTACTATCTACCGTGGCCGTGGCATTGCTAGTTTGTACCACTGTTTTGTGTGTGTCCTTGTCTACACCTGTTTCCCCGTCATTTATTTCACTAGAGCTACTGTCCCTCTTCAGGTCACCACCATTTATTTCTCCATTCTTAAATATATTGGGTATCATTTCAACATCTGTACCAGGGGCGGTAGCATCATCTGGCCCTGATTTTTTACTGTCCCAACTGTTATAGAAAGCTGTCATGTTTTTTATGAAGTCCGATTTGGTGTTGTCATCTTTTAATATCGATGTGGTTTTATTCCACAGTTCGGACTCATTTGGACATACCCAAAAACACTTCCCTTGTTTAATATCTCGGGTGGTAGAGTCTTGAATGCCTACACAAGGGGCGTGGCAGCATTTACCACAAAAGATGCATGTAATCCATGCAGAGGAACGTTTGCTTGTTTGGTTGCATATTACACAGGGTTTCATGATTTATTTTTGTTGGTTGCTTTACTGTATATTCTACTAATAGGTTCCCTGAAGTGGTGATCCGTCTATTTGTATCGTATCTATTTTATTTGCATGTGTAAGTGTTGGACAATCTTACCTTAGTAATTTAATCTCCTTAGTAATTTAATCTCCTTAGTAATTTAATCTCCTCTCCATAGATTTCTCCTTGCACTATCTGTACCCAGTATTTCAGGGGATGAGGAAAATCATACGGGATATTCATCTTGTTTATGAAGTTAAACACCAACTTCGTGACTTTAATCAATTTTGGGAAAGATGAGTATCTATTTATATCAATGGCTAAGGAGGGACCGAGGACTGGAGCCGTGTTAACAGTAATTTCCACCGGAGCAATATGCGCCTTTTGAACAGGCCAGTTAATTTTATTCACCAACCAACTGGGTCCCTTAAACCATGATAAAGTCTTCAAAATTTTACATAAGTCAACCCACGAGACAAGAAATCAGCTGGGTTCTCCGCCCCGGGAATGTGGTTAAAAGTTAACTTATGTTGGCCCAAACTGTCATATTTCTCTTGCATCTGGTTAATTTCTGCGACTCTATTTTGCACGAATATAATCTTGCTGGTTCCGTTGCGGATCCACTGCAAGGATACCTCATTATCAGACCAAATTATGGTGTCGCTAATATTTATCTCCGGCAATTTACTCCGTATATAATCAGCTAATTTGACACCCACATAAATGGCGGTTAATTCCAACTGAGGTAAGGTATGTAATTTAATTGGAGCCACTTTAGCTTTAGACATGACAAGAGAAATGTCTTTATTACATTGAAGATAAGCGACTGCTCCATACGCTAATTTAGAAGCATCGCAAAAGATGTGGAGTATATGATTCCCTTCTTGAACTGCCACCCGGTGCGGGAACTCCAACATTGGAATTTACTCGTAATCACCAATTAATTCTTCCCACCTGTTAGCGAATTCCTCAGGTAGGGTTTCATCCCAAGCACACTTCTGCTTCCATGCCTCTTGTACCAACAATTTCCCTCGGATTGTAAGAGGCGCCACTAAGCCTAGTGGATCGAAACATTTTGAAATTTCAGCAAGTAGGACTCTCTTAGTTAATTTATTGGGCATACTATAATTATTAGGCTTTAACGATATCAAGTCTCTCTCAGTATCCCAAGTCAGTCCCAATACATTGCTACACCCAGATACTCCATCTCCGGGATTGTCTTTATTTATTCGGTCCTTTAACCTGGACGAATTACTGTTCCACTCCCTGAGAGGCATATTTGCACCTTGCATTATGTCATTAGCCCCTTCATATATCTTCATTAGCTCCTCTTCAGTTGACGTCACACCCAGGAAATTGTCCACATAGAATTGTTTACAAACAAACAAACAAACAGTGGACCGCCTGTACATTTAAGATGTGCATTTATCGTCGCCTGAAGTAAGAACGGACTAGAAGTAGCCCCAAATAAGACACTTCTGAATCTGAAGGTTTTCAGCGGACAAAGTGGATTGCTAGGATCCTCTGGCCACAGAAATCTTGTGTAATCCCGATCCGTCTCTTGCAATCCCACTCTCAGGAAAGCTTTACTTATATCTGCTGTAAAGGCATAATTATTAACTTTGAAATTCAACAGCACATCTCCCAATTTCTCCGTCAGCGACGGACCTGTCATTAAACAATCATTCAAACTAGGTACATTTTTATTACCCCTGGCACTACAATTAAACACGATCCTCAAAGGAGTGGTTTTCGAATCCTTCTTCACTCCGTGATGAGGTAAGTAGTGGCCATGAATATTGGCTTGCTCAGGGGGTACCTCCTCTATGAACTGATTATTTAACTGTTCATTAATTATGGTAATATAAGCAGTCAACAATTCTGGTGTGTCTTACTCAATTCGTGGAGCTGGGCCTTTAACTAACCGTACGCCATCCGGTAATTAGTGGGTAGTTCCGGATGGTTTAGCTTCCATGGGAGTCGCACCCAGTATTGTCCAGACTCAAATTTAACATCCTTCAGGTATTGTTCCTGAGTGAAGGAATCATCTGGACTTTCTTCATTTACATTAATCCCAATACTGTCCAGTTCCCACAATTTGTGCACTGGTTCAACAGCATTCTCTATTGAAGAATATGTACACTGGGGCGGCGTTTCATGAGTAAGACACACAGTGACTACATTTACGGCTTCCTCCAGTCATTCATTACTGCGAGGAAGCCGGCCATAAATTACATGGCCTGCACCCGTGTTGAGAAGAGTGACTCCGCATCTCTTCGTCATACCCTTCACAAAGGCTGCATAATAGTCGCTGCCTATTAATACTCCTATTGGTCCCACAGAGTCATTATTGACCACAGAGGGTGCCAGTTTCACATTATTCTGTGAGAGTCTCTGCGTGGTGGCATTAGGACCCACAGTGGAGAACTTCTCCGGTAGTCTATCCACGACTACTGCATTAACTTGGGTCTTCTCTCTGCCCAGACCGACGTTTATATAAACCGAGTCATATGACTGGGCCCTTTTATCTGAGAGAAAACCCGACAATTTCAATGTGGCAGGATCCCCCCTTCGTACTTTCATCCCATTAAGGCAACTGCGCTTTATGAAAGTACGTTGTGATCCCTGATCTAACAATGCTGTTACAGTCTTGGATTTACGCCATTTATATTTAACTGTCATGTCCAACACAGGTAGTGCTACTTCAGCTAAACCATTACGAACGTTAGCTGCAAGTTTTACGTGCGCCACTGTAGTGTCGGGGTGGTTATCCTTACCATCACTAGGATAACACCCGCTCTTACACATCACTATGTGGTGCCTGCCATTATTGCATTGGTGACAAGTATTCAGTTTGGTCTGGCAATCCCTTACATTATGATTACCAAGACATCGAATACACCGGTCCAGCTCATCCAATCTCTTCACTTTCGCCTCCCAAGAATTGTAGATAACGCAAAGTTTAGAGAGAGGGGTTTCATTACAGAAGAGACAATCTCTCTTCTCTTGGCTCGACAGCTTACCCCCCGGGTTACCCTTATTGGGGTGTTTATTCTTTCTGTCTTGTTGTGACGAACCACTATTACTGGTCCCTGTCACTTGATATGTGCCAACATAACCCTTTTTAGTGGTTGGGTTGTAACTATTACCATTGGGATAATTTTTCCCTTTGTGGAACATAGTTGAAGACTCGACGTCACTATGACCGGTATTCTTAAAGGTAGTGGGCTGGCTAGTCTGCAGTTGAACAATTAATTCTTGCAAGCCTATCCTTATTTCCTCAAACCCAAAGTAACCTTTATGGTACTTGTTAGATAACCACTCTATCGTTTTATGGTTCAATTGAGGTTGTATCATCCCACTCAATAACCAATCTGATGCCTCCAGATCATATTTATTACTCAAGATTTTGAGGGTGCTCTCTAGTTTAATCCGAAATTGTTGCAAGCTTTTATAGTTGTGCTTTGGAGTTTTCAATTTAACCAGCGCAGTTATTAGATCCAGTCTACGCTGTTCCGTATTACCATAGGTACTCTTTAACAGACTAACAGCTTCTGTATAAGAGTCGTTTATATTAGGGAAGGCCTGAATGAGAATGAGGGCATCTCCCCTCAATTGTCCCTTTAAATAAATCAACTTATTAACAGGTTCAAGATCATTCCTATCATGTACCATTGCCTTAAAAATGGACCAAAATTCCTCTCAGCTGTCTCCTGGCTGGAACGACAGCAATTGTACCTCTGGGAGTTTGGGGAGGGACATATTATTTACTGTCCCAGGCTGGCCCACTAAGTTATCTACACTCTTTGCACTGTGCAAAGCCCTAGTTTTACAGGACAGAATATGTTCCTCCACTTCATAATATTGCTCAAACAGTGTTTCTATTTCCTCATTATCTGAACAATTCTCCATAAGGTCCTTTTCATATTCCTTAAACCACAACATGTATGACTCATATCTACTATCTAAGGAGTCTAAATACAATTTTAATTCATCGGGGTCCACTGTATCTTGATCCATGAACTCGGTGCACTTATTGAGTGTCTTTGTAACATGACCCTTACGAGCTTGTAACGAGGCTTTCTTTGCTTTAGGATCCCTGGTCTTGACACTCACAGCAGCTTCATCGGGTCCAGCCATGGTTATAGGATTAATAACCACTGATGTCACAAATTAAATAAATTGTTTATAAAGGTGATTATCAAACCTTACTCTTGCACAAATCGTAGCCACGCCTGGGCTAGCAATTAATTGGACTAATTATTACAATTCACCCCACAATTAATGATCTGTGTACTCTATACTCACTTTCTACAATCAGTCACTTAATTATTAAATAATTAATTCAATAATGATTAATTCACTAATCACCTACGGTTCAGGAAGGACCAACGGGCGATGTGGGGAATTAAGAGATTACCTGTCTGGGCTTCACCGCCACTTACAACAAAATAATCTCCCGGGGAGTGGACCGACTAGTATAATTTTACCGCTGTTACCCCTGTTGAGGCGTGTGAGAAAACTTGCCCTACTCCTGGTCACATTTAAGGGGACCCTCCGATATTCTCACTCTAAATCCACATCTATCCTTGACCAGTTTATTAAGAATGAGTAACACAAATGGTTACGGTATTGTTAAATTTTGTGGACTGTATAGGTTGATGTCTAACTGATTGGGGAGAAGGAGGAAAGAGTACAACTTAATATCACTCACCCTTTATCCGTGCCATTGCTGTTCACTTGAAGATCCCGTCATTATCATTCCCACCGTAAACCCACATTATCCCAACATACCTACTGGCCAGACGGTTGCTAAGATAACAAGAGTACTTACAGTGGGGAAGAAACAGCATTCTTGTCGCTATTCTTCGACGGATCTCGTGGTCCTGCTCGGTAGATTATTCTTCCGGCAAGACGATGATGTTGGTGGTTGTCCCGATGAGTCAAGAGAAGATTGATCCCTTGAACTCTCTTATGCCCACGAGACCGGGCGTTATTTAACGTGGTTGGTCGGGGTAGTGATTCATATCTCTCACTATACCCCTTTATTAGAGTTTATACGCAACACTTTACACACTATTCACACGTCGGTTTAATGTCCCATTAATTTACTCTCGTTAGAAGTTAATCCATTAATAATTGTGTACAATGAACACTGATCGAACCGACGCACATTTCTGCCATCAACACCGCCATGACGGCGTCGCTCACTGTTTAACACATTATCACTCTATTATTATAGTTTCTTGGACTTAATGTCCCACATTATGCCCGGCGAATATTCACAACATTCACTATTGTGAAGAGACCATTAACCGCGATTTGGTCGTTGTAAACGCCGATTTCCATCTCCTTTATATCCAGAGCTCACCCATCGTTCACCTCCATTCGCTTATCCCACGAGAGCGACTGCCTGGGCGACTTCACTTGACCCAGCACGGCGTACCCACGCCACCGTCGCGATGGTTCTCTACTCATCTCAAGAAAAATATGAACCAACAGCCACACATTAAGAATATTCACATTAGAAAGGCTATCGAGTATAACCTTTCAGGAAAATACCCAATATTTTCCACATCAACATAAAGTGATGACCAAATATTGGATGGGAGAACAGATGCCAGATTATTTATAGCAAGGAGAAAGAGAGTTGTGCTCAAAACACATCCCTGGGGGACACCTTCAGCTTGGATGAACTCCCGGGAAAGCTCATTACTAACCCGGACATGGAAATGTCTTTCAGTTAAAAAGACCTTAAGAAAAAATAGTACATTGCCATGGAGGCCTAAGGAGTGGGCCTGGGCCAAGATATTATACATCCAAGTTGTGTCATAAGCCTTCTCAAGGTCAAAAAAGTTGGCGATAACCGAGTGGTTATTCGCAAAGGCATTACGAATATACGTATCCAAGCGCAGCAAGGGGTCAATGGCAGAACGGCCCTTACGAAAGCCATATTGACTAGTGGAGAGACAACTGTAAGTCTCTAAATACCACATCAAATGTCTATTAACTAGATGTTCGATCACCTTGCAAACTGCACTGGTAAGAGTGATGGAATGGTAGGGGAAGGCATCATGTCCCGTAGTACCCGGTTTGCTAAAAGGGAGAACAATAGCAGACTTCCACAGTTGGGGAATAACTCCTTGCGACCATATAAGATTAAAGAGTCGTAAGAGGACAGCAAGAGCAGACTGATGTAAATGCTGAAGCATACGAATATGTATGCCGTCTGTCCCAGCTGCTGATGATCGGCAAGCAGAGAGTGTTGCCTCCAGTTCATGAAGGGTAAAAGGCACATTATAAGATTTTTCTCTGAGAGAGGAAAAATCTAAGGGCTTTAACTCGCTGGCAGACTTAGAAGAAAGTAACGAGGGGCATAGATGGAGCCCCTGAGAAATGCGGACCAGATGATTACCAATTTCAGTGGCAACGGCAAGAGGGTGTCCTATATCAACACCGGCAACCTGAAGAACAGGAGCCGGGTCAGGGGAGAATTTACCACTCAATTTCTGCACTTTCTTCCAGACTGCACTCATCGAGGAAGCTGAAGTGACAGTGGAAATGTAATACCACCAGCAAGTGCGTTTAGCGTCGCGTATGACATGGTGAGCAATTGCTCTCCTCTGCTTAAAATCAGGGAGTCTCTCTATGGTTCTGTTATGCCAGTACCTGCCCCATGCAGCATGTTTCAAACATACTGCCCGAGCACAAGCAGGAGACCACCAAGGCACACACTTCTGAGAATACTTGCCTGAGGTTTGGGGGATAGAATGTGAAGCTGCAGTTAAGACGGAATACGAGAAGAGATGTAAAACCTCATCAATGGAGGACGAAGAAGGAGCCTCATGAAAGGTAGTACGGTGTGTGTAAAGGTCCCATTTCGCCCGGTCAAATTGGCAGTGTGGGTTACAAGGAGGTGGAGAATACAAAAGGGACATGAGGATGATTGGAAAATGATCGATGTCATGTAAGTGCGGGAGGACAGACCAGGTGAAGTCGAGGACAGTTGAGGAAGAGCAGATGGAGAGATCGATGCAAGAGAAAAGATGAGTTCGAGGATCAAAATGGGTGGGAGGACCCGTATTTAAAACACGGAGGGGGAGAGAAGAAAGAAATGCCTCCAACTGAATGCCACGGGAGTCACAGTGCGACCCCCCCCCCAAGAAAAAATGGTGTCCGTTAAAATCGCCAAGTAACAGAAGAGGTGGCGGTAAGGAAGAAACCAGAAAATCAACATCTGGGATAGACAATGCCCGAGAAGGGAAGAGATATAAAGAACAGAGTGTATACCACTTATTCAAGTGGATACGGGCTGCAGTGTAATGTAAAGAAGAATGAACATAGAGCTGATGGTATGGAATACTAATGCATATAAGAAGAGCACTTTCGTTAAAGGTTCCATCTGAAAAAGGATCCGATGAATATAACAAATCATAGCCTGAAAAGGGATGAATAACAGCGGATTGTAATTTGGGTTCTTGCAAACAGACCATAACAGAGAAAAACTGGGAGAGCAACACCTGAAGCTCACCCTGGTTAACCCTGAGGCCTAAGATATTCCTCTGCAAATAAGCCATAATGTATGAAGAGAAAGATACATGTCGAAGTTCGAGGTATCTATGGACTAGGGTTAGAAAAATCCACGTGTGGAGGCAGCTGAAGACCTGTAATCAGAGGAGTAGGATGCTGTGAAGGAAGGAGGGGTGTTGTTGGAGAAGAGAGAGTAAGAGGAACCGGAGGAGGAGCGGTGTCCATTAATGTTTCAGTGTCTGAAATATATTCTGTGATAACATCCAGGGTTTTGGCAGACAAAGATGAAGAATGTGGGACCACATTAGAGATGAGACTATAGAGGGAGACTATAGACTGTACTAAAGTAGAGGGCGAGGAGATGGAAGAGGAAACTGTCGAAGGGGCTTGGGAGGGGACAGGAGTAGAAGCGACCTGGGGGGTGGCAGTCAAGGAACAAACTTGGGAGGGGACAGGGGATGAAGATATTGAATGAGGAAAAGGATGAACCTCCACACACATTACAGAACTAGTCGGAGATGAAGAACCCGGCAATGGGGATTTTTTGCCGGACTTATGAGAAGAAGGGGGCGGTGAGGATTAGGTGTTGGACGAGAGCGTGTAGGCACAGAACTGTGCTAGTGAGTAGAAGGGGTGAGGACAGTATGGGATGCCGAGGTAGGGACTTCGGAGCCAAGAACAGCAAAAGAATTCGAGACAGGGGTGACTGAGGATGGGGCAACCACAGAGGAAGCTGCGGGAGTTGAGACCCCAGAAGTGGGGGGACGTTTAGCAATGTGAGAATAGGAAATACGGGAAAGTCTTCCTTGAAGGCGTAGATGAGAGATGGCCATAGCATATGAGAAGCCTTCCGCCTCTTTGAGACAACAGATTTCCCGCTCATTTATGTAAACCTGACAACAGTGAGAGAACGATGGATGTGCCTCACGACAGTTAAGACAAGAGGGAGGTAGATTACAAGGACTGGCATGGTCGTCGGCACCACAGACTGGGCATTCGGCCATGGACCTGCAATATTTCGCTGGATGACCAAAACACCAACAGTTTCTACACTGTCGTGGTGTAGGGGTCACCTTTCGAACTTGTAAACAGTGACCTGCAATGTAGACCGAGGGCGGAAGTTCGTGGCAGTCAAATTAACGAGCTATATTGCTAGGATAATGTCTTCACTTATGGGCAGGGAGGACAAAAGTGTCAACTTTGAGGATAGGGAGGTTGTGGGGAATTGTGGGAGATAAGTCTTTCTGGGACACCGCCACTTGCAATAAACAAACCCCGGGGAGATGACCGACTCATATAATTTTACTGCAGTCATTCTCTTTAAGGTATGTGAGAACTTTACCCACTCCTGGCCGCACCCAAGGGGTACCTACGATATTCTCACGTTAACCCACTGCACTCTGGACCAGTATAAATAAATCTGAGTAGATAATATTAATAGTTATGGTATGATTAAATTTAAGTGGACTGTATACGTTATTAAACAACTGATCTAGTAGGAGGAGAGGTAGAGAACACACAATTAAGTTAACATGACCATCACTCACCTAATTAACAGCATCATAGCGGTGCATTGTAGATCGTTGACCTAGCTAAAGTACATCTACTGTGCGTAACAATATCATTGGCCAATAACAAAGACGACAGAAGAGTACTTAGCTTTAGATGAGGGGGTCGTTTCGTTGTTGACGTCCTCCTGCGATCTGATTCGATCGCGATGGTAAGGGTTGTCCCGTCGAGTCAAGGAAGATTAATTTCCTTGAACTCTTATACGCCCACGAGACCGGGCGTTAGTTAACATGTGGTTGGTCGGGGTAGCGATTCAGATCCTCTCACTAATCCGACCTTATATTGTTTATACGTGTAACTTTACACACTACATATATCCTGGCTTAATGCCCCACTAGTTTATACACATTCACCGTCTCGATACTTGGATTTCGAGTAGATAACTTGCGATATGTTAGTTCATCTCTTCCGCATCCAACATGGCGGTCGGGGTATGGCGTACCCACGTTAGCCCCGCTCGGTACAATCACCACTGATTATTTACAACTCGGTTTCACTATATTCACCATTTCACAAAGTTCATCGAATATATTTCAGCCTCTTCTAAGACAAAAGCTCCCCAGCATCAGGGTTACGACTTTATCCTGCCGTATGGTCGCTTCACTGAGTTCAAATAGGCCTATGACCGCATCACTCGCCACGGCACGTCTTATTTCACAATTATTGTCCTATTACTGGACCTCCTGGACCGATTGTCCCACTTTATATTCACCGCGTCACTGGATATTCCTCCACATTACGAAAGGATAATTAAATCCGGTTTGGCGGCCGGAATCTCAAATTTGACAGCCCATCCCATCACCTCAAATCGGGTGGGTAGGCTCGTTGTTCACTCACTACTCCCTCATGCCGCCTCCCTGCCCAGCCTCTTCCCCTTCTCCCCGCTGGTATGATGGTTCTCTATTACATACCCCCATGTACCAGCGGTACATTGGATATTCTGTTCATATTGGAAAGTTTATCAATTACAACTTTCGGAAAATACCAATATTTTCCACAGAGGTCTTGGAGCTCAAGCTGCTCCAGAATGTCACCACACATGTCTGGAAATTCCGTTGGACAATGGTGTAGGGTAAAATGACAGAACCACTACAAGAATTGAGAGAATGATGTTTGTCAATAGTGATAGGAATAGTATGTAGTCGTAAGGAGAGAAAGATCGTGAGCTTGGCCAGCATTCTGGACTGTGATGATGTAGTGCCGCTCTTGAGAGCGTGAAATGAGATATCTTTACCTGCATGGCATAGGAGAGCCTTACCAATATTATGATGGAAAGATAGGTAGTTGGGAAGTGGTCTTAGACTAAAAAAATTTGTCCATTGATTAGTGTGAAACAAAGTGTTTAAGGGGAGTGCGTGACGAGCTGGTCATTTCTGAGATGAATGAGAATGAAGTGTCGAATTGTCATGTAAGGGTCTTGGTCATTTGGATGTGGGGCCATAGGTGGTCCAACGTGGGATGGGCGGGCAATCCGAAAATTGCTGCACCATAGAGGGAGAAGCCGGAATCAAGGTCAGAGAAGAGCGAAGGTCAGATGTGTCAAAAGGGCTGGTTGGAACCCCAGTACCTGAAGCAGGTAATGCACCGGCACCAGCAGAGGTACAGGGGTATTGGAGGTGTCCGAAGAGTTGTACATTAATGGAGTAGGGTCAGAACTGGGTGTGATATCAGGAAGGGGCCCAGGGGTAGTAGGTTCAAGGATTGGGTCAGCCATGTTTAGGTTACTTCTTTCTTTTTGTTTTTAATAAAAAAAAAAAAAAAAAAAAAAAAAGAATAAAAAAAGGGGGGAACGTGGAGGAATAGCTCCTAGGAGGAATGAAAGGAGCGTAAATCCCCCTCCATGCCCAAGAGGACCTCAACACTGCAAGTAGTGCAGATGTTGCATGGAACCCATGAAATACCCTACCCTTCATGCCAGTAAACCAGCAATCCGGGATAGCAACCTCACATCCACAGAGCAACCTTGGCAGACAAAAGAGAGGGCGGCCGGATACCCGAAACAAAGCATACCTCCTTCGGCCACCATCCCTTGAATCTTAAAGGTGGTCTCCAGAGATACACCCATCGCTCGAAAGATACCCAAAGCCACCCCCTGGGAGACCGGAGAGGGATCGGGACATCCCCAGGCGATTCAGATTCCACGGCAAAGTACACCACCGCCAAGGACCTCAACGGAATGGGATGGACCACGGTACCCTTCCCTTGGAACTAGAATGCCTGTAGAGAGAAGCTCACAGGGTAAAAATTGGAAGATAATAAGGGATTGATGAGGAGGAGGAGGAAAGGGAAAAGGGAGGATGGTGAAGATGGGAAAGGGGAGGGGGGATTGGGGGGAATAATTAGGTTCGGTCTGAGGAAGAAGACCAAGAGGTCAAATTCCTCAGACCGATAGCCCTTAAAGAGGGGTGGAAACAGACAACCGGTGTTTCCTTACACAGGTTTTGTGTTCACCTATCAATAAAATGGGTACCTTTGTGTTAGTCGACTGGTGTGGATTGCAGCCTGGGACAAAACTGATCTAATTTGCCAGAAATGCTCTGCATAACAAGAGGCTTTCTATATAGTAGTATGTCATTGATGTCAGCTAGGTCTGTATACCTTGTACATGTACTTGTAGTAAATATATTATTATTATTATTATTATTATTATTATTATTATTATTATTATTATTATTATTATTATTACTGGAGTTCTATGACAGGGTGAAAGCAGTAAGACAAGAGAGGGGTGAGTATACTGCGTGTCCTTGTACTGTAAGAGGGCTTTTTACATAGTTTCATACATGAGATTAGTGCAAAAGCTGGAGAACCAGGCAGGTATAACAGGGAAGGCACTGCAATGAATCTGAGAATAACTGATAGGGAGGCAACAATGAGTCATTGTACGTGATGAGGTGTCAGAGTGGGTGCTTGTTGCGAGCTGGGTTCCATAAGGGTCAGTCCTGAGACCGGTGCTGTTTCTGGTATATGTGAATGACATGACTCAGAAGTTTCCCTGTTTGCAGACTGTGTGAAGCAAATGAGGAGAATTCAGTCAGATGAAAACCAGGCAAGACTTCAGAGGGATCTGGACAGGCTGCAAGTCTGGTCCAGCAACTGGCTCCTGGAGTTTAACCCCACCAAATGCAAAGTCATGAAGAACAAAGAAGGGCAAAAAAGACTGCTGACAGAGTACAGTTTAGGTGGCCAAAGACTGCAACCCTCACTAAAGAAAAAAGATCTGGGGTGAGTATAATTCCTATTACATCTGAAATGCACATCAACCAAATAACTGCTTCAGCATTTGGGTGATTAGCAAACCTAAGAATAGCTTTCCGACACCTTATTAAGGAATAATTCATGACTCAAAACACAGTGTATGTCAGGACCAGTCTGGAACCCACACCTAGTGAAACACGTCAATAAATTAAGAAAGTGCAGAGGTTTGCATCAAGATTAGTCCGGGAGCTAAGGGGTATGTCCTCCGAGGAGAGGTTAAGGGAAATCGACCGGGCAGCAATGGATGACAGGAGACAAAGGGAGGGGAAAACATTATAACGACATACAAAATACTGAGAGGAATTGACAAGGTGGACAGTGACAGGATGTTCCAGAGATGGAACACAGCAACAAGGGGTCACAGTTGAAACTTGAAGACTCAGAAGAATCACGGGGATGTTAGAAAGTATTTCGTCAGTCACAGAGTTGTCAGGACGTGGTATAGTCTGGATAGCGATGAAGTAGAGACAGGATCCATACATAGTTTTAAGAAGAGGTACGATATAGCTCATGGAGCAGGAAGAGTGACCTAGTAGCGACTAAGCGAAGAGTCGGGGCCAGGTGTTGAGGCTCGACCTCTGAAACCACAATTAGGTGAGTAAACAAACACACACACACACACTTCAATTCCAACATTGCTTTTGTCTGACATGATTGTATCATCTTCCAGGTGACTCGCTGTCACCAGGAGAAGCAGCGCCAGTGTCGACTGTCGGACAGGAAGAAAACACATACGATGAGTGGATCGATAGGCAGCTTCGAGCCCCTTCTCCATCCTACATCACAGTGGACAACTTATACGATGACACGGAGAACACAGCAGAACAAGAGAGGCAGAACGCATGGATTTCTCCCCACATCCAAGATGGCCTCTACCACAACATTGAGAACACGACAGCACAGCAGATGCAGCCCTCCGGTCGTAGTTCCAATCACAACATTGAGAACACGACAGCACAGCAGATGCAGCACTCCAGTCGTAGTTCTAAACACGACACTGAGAATGACGTCTACCTGAACATAAGGAACATCAATCCACCGTCTGTTTTATCTACCACAGGAAGAACAAACCAACATAACAGATGGGTCAATCAATCAGTACCAATACTGGACAAATCAAACATTCCATCCTATATAACATCAGACAGTATACCATCATGCAGCAAAAGTATTCCCTCTAGTTCAACTCGTAACCTACACGTCATGGAACTAGAAAAGTAGTATACTTCGTTTTTACAGGAACGAAAGTTAGCTGACCTAGAATAAGTTTATCAAGACACAGGTACACATAAGTACAACTATCATACATAGCGTAAGTTACCCAGATCGCTGACAACTAACTCAAAATACAAGGATCAGACAATTTTAACAAAAGCTTCTCAAGATAACAGAAACAAAATGACGACCACAAAGAATGCAAATTATCTGTCGTAAAACATACATAACAAATAACATTTCTCAACACCAGGATGGAAAAACTTGTACAAGACTGGAAAATTAACTTGGATTCACAGATGAGCGACTTCCTGCAAAATCAAATGGACCTAAAATGTTGAAAATAGTATAAAATTCAGACAATTTGATGATTGAGACACATGTATAAAAGTTGTATATCTTTATTGATGAAAAGTTTCGCCTACACATCAGCCTACTGTATAGGGAAACTTTTCAACAATAACAATACCCAGCTGTTGCACATGTGGCTTAATCCTTGACATAATAGAACAACAACAGTTATCAGATGCAATAATCTTAAACAGTAGCCATTTTGCCTGATGACACAAACCAAGTACTTGCTTAAATAACACATTGCAACTCAACAAATCTTAGTATGAAGTGTAGAGTGTATGTAAATGTATGAAGTGTCTACCTGGAGTCTACCTGGAGAATTCCGGGGTCAACGCCCCGCGGCCCGGTCTGTGACCAGGCCTCCTGTTGGACCAGAGCCTGATCAACCAGACTGTTACTGCTGGCCGCATGCAGTCCAACGTACGAACCACAGCCTGGCTGGTCAGGTACCGACTTTAGGTGCCTGTCCAGTGCCTGCTTGAAGACAGCCAGGGGTTTGTTGGTAATCCCCCTGATGTATACTGGGAGGCAGTTGAACAATCTTGGGGCCCTGACACTTATTGTGTTGTCCCTCAACGTGCTAGTGGCACCCTGCTCTTCATTGGGGATGTTCATCGCCTGCCGAGTCTTTGCTTTCGTAGGGAGTGATTTTTGTGTGCAAGTTTGGTACTAAGCCCTCGAGAATTTTCCACGTGTATATAATAATGTATCTCTCCCGCCTGCGTTCTAGGGAGTACAGGTTTAGGAACTTCAAGCGTTCCCAGTAGTTGAGGTGGTTTATCGCACTTATGCGTGCGGTGAAGGTTCTCTGCACATTTTCAAGGTCAGCAATTTCACCCGCCTTGAAAGGTGCAGTTAGTGTGCAAGCAATATTCCAGCCTAATAGAACAAGCGATCTGTAAAGTGTCAACATTGGCTTTGCATCCCTGGTTTTGAAGGTTCTCATTATCCATCCTGTCATTTTTCGAGCAGATGCAATTGCTACTTTGTTATGGTCCTTTGAAGGTGAGATCCTCTGACATGATCACTCCCAGGTCTTTGACATTAGTTTTTCGCTCTATTGAGTGGATGGAATTAGTTTTGTACTCCGATGAGATTTTAATTTCTTCACGTTTTCCGTGTCTGAGTAATTGAAATTTCTCATCATTAAACTTCATATTGTTTTCAGCAGCCCATTTAAAGATTTGGTTTATGTCTGCTTGGAGTCTTGCAGTGTCTTCAACGGTAGACACTGTCATACAGATTCAGGTGTCATCTGCAAAGGAAGACACAGCACTGTGACTTTTATCCCTGTCAATGTCTGATATGAGGATGAGGAATAGGATGGGAGCTAGTACTGTGCCTTGTGGAACAGAGCTTTCACAGTAGCTGCCTCAGACTTTACTCTGTTGACTACTACTCTTTGTGTTCTGCATGTTAGGAAATTATAGATCCATCTACCAACTTTTCCTGTTATTCCTTTATAACGCATTTTGTGTGCTATTACACCATGGTCACACTTGTCAAAGGCTTTTGCAAAATCTGTGTATATAGCATCTGCATTCTGTTTATCTTCTAGAGCATCCAGAACCTTGTCGTAGTGGTCCAGTAGTTGGGACAGACAGGAGCGGCCTGCTCTAAACCCATGCTGTCCTGGGTTGTGCAATTGATGGGTATCAAGATAAGTGGCGATCTTGCTTCTTAGAACCCTTTCAAAGATTTTTATGATATGGGACGTTAGCGCAATTGGTCTGTAGTTCTTTGCTATTGCTTTACTGCCCCCTTTGTGGAGCGGGGCTATGTCTGTTGTTTTTAGTAGCTGGGACGATCCAAGTGTCCATGCTCCCTCTCCATAGGATGTTAAAAGCATGTGATAGGGGCTTTTGCAGTTCTTGATGAACACTGAGTTCCATGAGTCTGGGCCTGGAGCGGAGTGCATGGGCATGTCATTTATTGCCTTTTCGAAGTCATTTGGCTTCGTGGTGATGTCAGAAAGGCATGCGTCTGTCAAGTTCTGTGGCACTCTCATAAAAAATAAATTTTGGTTTTCGATTTTCAGTCTGGTTAGTGGCTCGCTAAAAACTGAGTCATACTGGGACTTAAGTAACTCACCATTTCCTTGCTGTCATCTGTGTAGGACCCATCCCGTTTAAATAGGGGCCCAATACTGGTTGTTGTTCTCGACTTTGATTTTGCATAGGAAAAGAAATACTTTGGGTTTCTTTCAATTTCATTTATGGCTTTTAGTTCTTCCCGTGTCTCTTGATTCCTGTAAGATTCCTTTAGTTTTAATTCGATGTTTGCTATTTCTCTGACTAGTGTCTCCCTACGTATTTCAGAGATATTGGACTCCTGTAGCCGCTCCGTTATTCTTTGCCTTCGCCTGTATAGGGAGCGCCTCTCTTTTCTAGTTTGCATCTTCTCCTCCTTTTCCTTAAGGGAATTTGCCTTGAGCAAACCTCAAGTACCACAGAGTTAATTTGTTCTAGACATAGGTTGGGATCCGTGATGCTAAGGCAATCTTCCCAGTTTATATCATTTTAGGACTTAGTTTACTTGGTCCCACCTTATGTTTTTGTTATTGAAATTGAATTTGGAGAAATCTCCCTCGCGGCTGATCACATTTTGTTGATCTGGGGCTCCCCGCATGCATGTCTGGACCTCTATTATGTTGTGATCTGAGTATATTGTTTTGATATGATGACATTTCGTATCAGATCATCATTGTTGGTGAAGATGAGGTCCAGCGTATTCTCTAATCTTGTGGGCTCTACTATTTGCTGGTTTAAGGTGAACTTGGTGCAGAGATTTAAAAGTTCATGCATGTGTGAATTTTCATCTGAGCTGCCTCCTGGTGTTATCTCTGCTACCACATTGTTTGCAATGTTCCTCCATTTTAGGTGCCTGAGGTTGAAATCCCCCAGTAGCAAGATGTTGGGGGCAGGAGCTGGAAGATTTTCCAGACAGTGGTCAATTTTCAGAAGCTGTTCCTGGAATTGTTGGGACGTTGCATCCGGGGGCTTGTAGACAACCACGATGACCAGGTTTTGATTCTCGACTTTATTGCTAATACTTCAACTACATCATTTGAGGCATTTAGTAGTTCTGAACATATAAGTGACTCTGTGATATACAGGCCAACCTCTCCTTTTGCCTGTTCACTCTGTCACACCTGTATAGGTTGTAGCCCGGGATCCATATTTCATTGTCCAAGTGATCTCTTATGTGGTCTCTGTGAAAGCCGCAAACATTGCATTTGACTCTGTAAGCAGTCCACGAATGTAAGGTACCTTGTTGTTTGTTGCTGGCTTTAGACCCTGTATATTAGCAAAGATGAATGTAGTTGGATTGGTGGTATTGGTGGTATGGGGAAGGGTCTTTTTTTCCTGGCTCTAATATCTGTTGTAATGGAGTGGAGGCCACTGACTGTGATTCCACTCCAGAAATGATTGCAGTTGGTGTACAATTTCTGTCATTTCCTGCCAGCTTTTTTCTTTCCTGGCACTAAAAAACCTCTCTCTCCGGAGTGGCTGTGGCTACCCAGATTTTGCCATGGTCTGGATGTTCTGTGTCGCCTCACCCTTTAGGTGGTATGCCTGGCAATATAAGTTATAGCACTGTCTTTCCTGAATTGATGTGTGGCACATTTCAGGGTTGAAAAAACTTACAGGACGGGAGGTTGCATTTGCCTGTTTTCATATGGGCACGGCATTTTCTGGGGTGATCATAATTGCATGTCCCATCTGATTTCCCAGATTTTCCATGCCTGCAGATACCAAGTGCATAATATTCACATATGCCTGGTTTCCGTTTGCCCTGGTTTTTTGTGACTGTTCCCCATTGGTGGGTGTGTTCCTGTCTCGTGTCTGCCTTCGTTACTGGTGCTAACAATGGAGCCTTCAACTTTTTCTGGTAATTTATCTTCAGTATTTCACTGAGCATCCCCTTGTTTACTATCTAACGTGGTATTGCTAGTTTGTAACACTGTTTTGTGAGTGTCCTTGTCTACACCTGTTTCCCGTCATTTATTTCACTAGAGCTACTGTCCCTCTTCAGGTCACCATCATTTATTTCTCAATTCTTAAACTTACTGGCTACCATTTCAACATCTGTACCAGGGGCGGTAGCACCATCTGGCCCTGATTTTTTTACTTTCCCAACTGTTATAGAAAGCTGTCATGTTTTTTATGAAGTCCGATTTGGTGTTGTCATCTTTTAATATCGATGTGATTTTATTCCACAGTTCGGTCTCATTTGGACATACCCAAAAACACTTCCCTTGTTTAATATCTCGGGTAGTAGAGTCTTGAATGCCTACACAAGGGGCGTGGCAGCATTTACCACAAAAGTTGCATGTAATCCATGCAGAGGAACGTTTGCTTGTTTGTTTGCATACTACACAGGGTTTCATGATTGATTTTGTTGGTTGCTTTACTGTATATTCTACTAATAGGTTCCCTGAAGTGGTGATCCGTCTATTTGTATCATATCTATTTTATTTGCATGTGTAAGTGTTGGACAATCTTACCTCTTTAAGTTATTGTTATTGTGTAGCGTGTATGTAAATATATGAAGTGTAGCTTGTATGTAAATGTATAAAGTGTTGGTGTATGTAAATGTGTGAAGTGTAGGTGTATGTAAATGTATGAAGTGTAGCGTGTATGTAAATTATGAAGTGTAGCTTATGTAAATGTATGAAGGTATTGTATGTAAATGTATAATGTAGCGCCTATGCAATAACTGAAGGTTTACTAGGATTAATAAGGAATAACTTGTGACATAAAATGTTCTATATTCCAACATGGGACACAACATGGGTCACAACATGGATCACCAACATGGGACACAACATATTATAAATACTATTATATTATTCAATTTTCACACAATTATTGCAGGAAAATTATAAAACTATTCTACATATAGGTTAAGAAAACTCAAACTTATTATAAATATAAACTGCAACAATATTTCTCCCGGAGGATGAAAAGGTATTTATGTGTAGCAGAATAAACATACTAATATTAGCTGTGCGTATTTTAAGACTGTCCTAAACGTGGTGTTACTGTGGAGGACACAGGCGTACCTTAATTAACGTAGAGTCCTTGTGAAGGACACAGGGGTATTAACGTGGAGTCATTGTGTAGGACACATGGGTACTTTAACGTGGAGTCCCTGTGAAGGACACAGGGGTACCTTAATTATCGTGGAGTCACTATGGAGGACTATTACAATATTAGTTAGAGAGCTAGGGGCAAAACCCGATTACTCGGCCTGTTATACTGCTCTCATATTCAACACTGCAACACTGTAATAATATAATTAAGATGATTGTCCGAGGTATATAAAATGCACACTTTAATTTATAAAGATATATATTTCTTTTACTAATAAAAATTTATATAAAATAGTACAATCTTTGTACAAAAGCATATAAAATAAAAGTATGGACTTTGTACGGTAAGCGTAATAATTTGTACTATAGGGTAACAATATCACATTGTTAATTCAACGACTATCCTGTCTTACTCACAATAAGTCAGTGTCACATGACACATTCCATAACTCAGTGTCACACGACACATTACCATAACTCAGTGTCACAGACACATTACCATAACTCAGTGTCACACGACACATTACCCTAACTCAGTGTCACAAGACACATTACCATAACAGTGTCACAAGACCATTATCACATTACTGTCACACGACACGACGCCCTTGATGTCTCACACTTTGTGTGTTAACCCTCCATCTCTCTATATCAAGACACCCTTGTCCCGTTGCAACACGCTCTCGCTACTGTGTCAACCGACACCCTTTGCCCGTGTCACACGACACATATCACATTCTCTGTGTCTCCACCGACACACTGTTCTCTGTATTATAGCGCCCCTCTTTAGTTGTGCCCTTAGACACCTCCGTCGCTGGTTCACCCTCTATGTCAGATGTTCAGTGGCATGTCTCACGTGACAGATGTCACACGAGCAATCCGTGTCACACTGCATGTGTCGTGCGGCCACGTATGACAGGCCGGGATACGGCAAGGCAATCAATCTGATGCCATCCACAGCTAACTCAGTGAAGTCGTGGACCATACTACCTCAAGGCAGGTTCCCTCCACCATTATATAATAATAATAATTTTTATTTAGACATGATACAAAGATGTACTGCATAGTTCTAGGTATAAATGGGGTGTACATGCCAAAAGCCCCTAATATGCTGAGCATTGTGGGCATTCTTAAAATTAATTAACAGTAGACTACATGGTAAAAAAATTTGATTGATAATTTACAGAATAAGTATAATTGTGTATTTCAGTTGTGAAATTTGAATATAAGTTGAACATAATAATTTATTAATTGCAGCAATGTAATTAATTAAATCAGATCAAACCAATCAAAACAATTAGTTGTATTGCAATTACAGTTTATATGTTCATTAGATGAGTTACAAAGAGCACAAGAGAGTGGATTATTTTATTTGTTAATGCTATAGAAACAGAGTTGGCTCAGTATGCATTATTTATAACAGGTTTTTACATTGTAGTGATTAATCAACTTTGTTGATAATGTTAAATATTGTGCACTTAGGTTTGGGTGAGAAAGTGTTTTTTTAGCAGCGTTTTGAA
>WNWK01024241.1:0-30001 GCA_009830355.1 Cherax destructor
TTTTGTCAAGATATTATCTTGGCAAATTCGTCAATGTAATTTTCAGCTGCTTCATGGTCAGCAGAAGCTTTTTCACCACAGATTTTCAGACATTTTACACCATTATGCTTAAATTTCTGGAGCCAACCATCTGAATATTGAGTGTTCAATTCTTCATGGTATATTCTAGCTTGTTTCATGACTAACAAACCAGTCAGTGGCATAAGTTTACTTCTTCATTGTCAAATCCACTCCATTAGCACACAGTCAAGCTCTTCCGTTTTTGCCCTATGCAGTGTTTTCCTATTTTTCATTAGCTTCTGGTCATCACTGTCACTATAATACTTCAGTAACTTATCTTTCTGTTTCTTTAAATCATAAACAGTGGTAGTTCCAACACCATATTCTTCAGTAAGACACCGCACTGACACACCATGATCAAGCTTCTGCAGTAACTCAACTTTCTGCGTTATTGATAACGTCAGATGCCTCCTTTACTTTTTCTCACTGTTACCCATAGGGGTATCTGCAGCTCTTGTTGACATTTTCACAGTGAAATTAAACAGTCACAAAATAAAAAGTAAAAACAAAATATCAGCGAACAGCAGATGCATGTGTGAACACTACAAGTGCTGAGACACAACTGACGCCTGCCACTCTGGCTGTCAGAGCTGGGTCACACTGCCACGTGGCGGCGTTGGAGTTATGTAGAGATGACCGACTCTCCACACTCCACGAAAAAACTTAGGTTTTCGGAACTTTTCGAATGTCAGAATTTCGGATAATAGGATGTGGACCTGTACTAGGTAAAGTGTATGGTAGGGTTATTATTGAAAGAATTAGAGGTAAGACAGAGAGTAGGATTGCAGATGAGCAAGGAGGCTTTAGGGTGGGTAGGGGATGTGTAGATAAAGTGTTTACATTGAAGGATATATGTGAACAGTATTTAGATAAAGGTAGGGAAGTTTTCATTGCATTTATGGATTTAGAAAAGGCATATGATAGAGTGGATAGGGGAGCAATGTGGCAGATGTTGCAAGTGTATGGAATAGGTAGTAAGTTACTAAATGCTGTAAAGAGTTTTTATGAGGATAGTGAGGCTCAGGGTAGGGTGTGTAGGAGAGACGGAGATTGCTTCCCAGTAAAAGTAGGTCTTAGACAGGGATGTGTAATGTCACCATGGTTGTTTAATATATTTATAGATGGGTTTGTAAAAGAAGTAAATGCTAGGGTATTGGGGAGAGGGGTGGGATTAAATTATGGGGAATCAAATACAAAATGGGAGTTGACACAGTTACTTTTTGCTGATGATACTGTGCTTTTGGAGGATTCTAAAGAAAAGTTGCAAAGGTTAGTGAACGAGTTTGGAAGGGTGTGTAAGGGTAGAAAGTTGAAAGTGAACATAAATAAGAGTAAGGTGATGAGGGTATCAAACGATTTAGATAAAGAAAAATTGGGTATCACATTGGAGAGAGGGAGTATAGAAGAAGTGAATGTTTTCAGATATTTGGGAGTTGACTAGTCAGCGGATGGGTTTATGAATGATAAGGTTAACCATAGAATTGATGAAGGAAAAAAGGCGAGTGGTGCTTTGAGTTATCTGTGGAGACAAAAAAACGTTATCCATGGAGGCAAAGAAGGGAATGTACGAAAGTATATTGGTACCAACACTCTTATATGGGTATGAAACTTGGGTTGTAAATGCTGCAGCGAGGAGGCGGCTGGAGGCAGTGGAAATGTCCTGTATAAGGCAATGTGTGGTGTAAATATTATGTAGAGTATTCGGAGTGTGGAAATTAGGAGGTGTGGAGTTACTAAAAGTATTAGTCAAAGGGCTGAAGAGGAGTTGTTGAGGTGGTTTGGTTATTTAGAGAGAATGGAACAAAGTAGAATGACTTGGAGAACATATAAATTGGTAGGGAAAGGAAGGTGGGGTAGGGGTCGTCCTCAAAAAGGTTGGAGGGAGAGGGTAAAGGAGGTTTTCTGGGCAAGGGGCTTGGACTTCCAGCAAGCGTGCGTGAGCGTGTTAGATGGGAGTGAATGGAGACGAATGATTTTTAGGACCTGACGAGCTGTTGCATTGTGAACAGGGTAATATTCTGTGAAGGGATTCAGGGAAACCTGTTAGCCGGACTTGAGTCCTGGAAATGGGAAGTACAATGGGATATTGGCAGTTTGGAGGGACATCTAAACTGTCCTATCTGAGCACCTCTGCAAAGACAGTGATTATGTATGAGTGATGGTGAAAGTGTTGAATGATGATGAAAGTTTTTTCCTTCTTTTTGGGTCACCCTGCCTCAGTGGGAAATAGCTGACGTGTTAAAAAAAAATGTATACAGGAGAAAGGGTTACTAGCCCCTTGCTCCCGGCATTTTAGTTGCAAATGGAGCAATGTTGGGCTAAGCATTTCCCTATGTTTGAAATGCTAATACATCTTTAAACACAAATAATATTATAAGAAACTAGTGTACATAGTGTTCAATATTTAATGTAATTAAAAAAACAAATAATTAAGTTGTGACAAAATACTATGTATTGTAAAAGTGATTGCTTGTTGATACAGAAATGTAATTTATGTATATACTGAAATCCTAAGTAAAAACTTACTAAACAAACTTGATTATTAATGCCGTGGGAAGCTTGTGTTAGATGCTGTTGTCTGACACAGTGTACCTCTATGCCTTGCAAAGAAAACTAGTATGGTGCTCCATCCATAGAAAACGACAATGGCTAATACACTGCCCACCAACTATTATGAATTTAATACACAATCTTATCACAAAATATGCTTCAAAAGTAATGAATAGTTTTACCCTATCTTAAATATTTTTTTTCACTTGCTTGTTGATGGAAAAGTCTTTGGAGATAGTTATGTACTAGCTCACTGTGCAGTAGATGGCTGTGGCATGTGTTATATTAATTGACTCCAGACATACAGTTTATTACATGACACAATCACATGATTCACTATACAGTTTTCTCATTTATAATAGTGTCAAGAAGAATTTTAGTGTACGTATCTTACATTAAATTATGGGGAATTAAATGAAAATGGGAGTTGACACAATTACTTTTTGTTGATGATACTGTGCTTATGGGAGATTCTAAAGAAAAGTTGCAAAGTTAGTGGACGAGTTTGGGATGGTGTGTAAAGGTAGAAAGTTGAAAGTGAACATAGATAAGAGTAAGGTGATTTTTTTTATTATTTTTTTTTTATTAACACATCGGCCGTTTCCCACCAAGGCAGGGTGGCCTGACAAAGAAAAACTTTCATCATCATTCACTCCATCACTGTCTTGCCAGAGGCGTGCTTACACAACAGCTACAAAACTGCATTGGAGAGAGGGATTATGGAAGAAGTGAATGTTTTCAGATATTTGGGAGTTGACTTGTCAGCGGATGGGTTTATGAAGGATGAGGTTAACCATAGAATTGACGAAGGAAAAAAGGTGAGTGGTGCGTTGAGGTATCTGTGGAGACAAAAAACGTTATCCATGGAGACAAAGAAGGGAATGTACGAAAGTATAGTGGTACCAACACTCTTATATGGGTGTGAAGCATGGGTTGCAAATGCTGCAGCGAGGAGGCGGCTGGAGGCAGTGGAGATGTCCTGTCTAAGGGGAATGTGTGGTGTAAATATTATGCAGAAAATTCGGAGTGTGGAAATTAGGAGGAGGTGTGGTTACTAAAAGTATTTGTCAGAGAGCTGAAGAGGGGTTGTTGAGGTGGTTTGGTCATTTAGAGAGAATGGATCAAAGTAGAATGACTTGGAGAGCGTATAAATCTGTAGGGGAAGGAAGGCGAGGTAGGGGTCGTCCTCGAAAAGGATGGAGGGAGGAGGTAAAGGAGGTTTTGTGGACAAGAGCTTGGACTTCCAGCAAGCATATGTGAGCATGTTAGATAGGAGTGAATGGAGACGAATGGTTTTTGGGACCTGACGAGCTGTTGGAGTGTGAGCAGGGTAACATTTTGTGAAGGGATTCAGGGAAACCAGTTAACTGATTTAGTTGGACTTGAGTCCAGAAAATGGGAAGTACAATGCCTGCACTTTAAAGGAGGGGGTCTGGGATAGTGACAGCTGGGAGGGACTTATTCCTAGCTGTCGTATCTGAGCGCCTCTGCAAATATACCTTACATTACCTTTGAAGAGTTTCGAGAGTTTATCTACTCTCTGAGTCCGGCCATGGGCCAGGCTCGTCTGGTGCTTGCCTGGTCAACCAGGCTGTTGTTGCTGGAGGCCCGTTGCCCCACATATCCACCACAGCCTGGTTGATCTGGCACCTGGTGAAGATACTTGTCCAGTTTCCTCTTGAAGGCTTCTACACTGGTTCCAGCCATGTTTCGGATATCTTCTGGTAAGATGTTGAATAGTCTGGGCCCCCGGATGTTAATACAGTGCTCCCGTATTGTCCCCACTGCACCCCTGCTCCTCATTGGGTTTATTTTACACTTCCTACCATATCTCTCACTCCAGTATGTTGTTATGGCAGTGTGCAGATTTGGGACCAGGCCCTCAAGTACTTTCTAGGTATATATTATCATGTATCTCTCTCTCCTCCGCTCCCAATAATTTAGATGTTTCAATGGCTCAATGTGAGCAGTAAACGATCTCTGAATTTGTTCTAGCTCTGATATTTCTCCTGCCCTGAACGGGGCCGTCAGCACTGAGCAGTATTCTAAGTGAGGGAGCACTAGCGATTTGAAGAGTGTCACCAACGGCATTATTTCCCTTGTTTTGAAAGTTCTCAATACCCACCCCGTCATCTTCCTGGCTGTTGAGATCTTTGTCTTGTTATGGTTTTTAAAAGACAGATCAGCAGACATAATTATTCCCAAGTACTTTACGTGTTCCTTTCGTTCTATGTGGTGACCCTCTTGCGTTTTGTATATAGTGTTCCTTTTGAGTTCTTCATTTTTTCCATACCTAAGCAGCTGAAACTTATCACCATTGAACGTCATGTTGTTCTCCACTGCCCACTGGAAGACCCTGCTTATGTCTTCCTGTAATTTTTCAGTGTCCTCTACCGTAGTGACTTTCATGCTTATTTTAGTGTCATCTGCAAATGATGATACAAAAGTGTGCTGGGTGTTTTTATCTGTCTGCTATGAGGATGAGAAACAGCAGAGGTGCCAGGACAGTGCCTTGGGGCACTGAGCTTTTGACCTCGCTGATGCTGGATCTTGCCCTGTTCACTACTACTTTTTGTGTTCTGTGTTAGGAACTCAAAAATCCATCTGCCTACCTTCCCCGTAATGCCTATGGCCCTCATTTTATGCGCTATCACTCCATGATTGCATTTGTCAAACGCCTTTGCAAAATCTGTGTAAATCACATCTGCGTTTTGGTCGTCTTCCAACGCCTCCGTAATTCTGTCATAATGGTTCAGCAGCTGTGACAGGCATGATCGTCCCGCTCTAAAGCCATGCTGGTTCGAGTTATGTTGGTTGTGCTGGTCCATGAAGTTTGTAATCTGCCGTCTCATCACTCTTTCAAAGATTTTTATGATGTGAGAAGTTAGGGCTACTGGTCTGTAATTTTTAGCTAGTGCTCTACTACCTCTCTTATGCAAAGGAGCTATGTCTGCACTCTTTAAAGCCTCCGGTATTTCACCTAGATCTAAGCTCTTTCTCCAAAGAACACTAAGGGCTCTTGCTAATGGTACTTTGCACTTCTTTATAAATAAAGCATTCCATGAATCTGGTCCAGGTGCTGAGTGAGTGTGCATGTTGTCCATTTCTTTTTCCAGATCTATGGGATTTGTACTAATGTCAGTTAGTTGGTCTGCACGGCCTTCTGCTGGAGTGAAAAATATTTCTGCATTTTCTACCTTGCTGTCATTTAGTGGGTTGCTGAACACTGACTTTATAGTGTTCTTTTAGGCTTTCACTCATTTCCTGTTCTGTTATCGTACTTTTCTGTTAGGTACATCTTGTTGATGGGATGAGAAAGTACTTGGGGATTTTCTTTCTTTGGTCTCCCTGCTCGATGGGGACGGCCGACTTGTTGAAGAAGAAAAAAAATTACATTTTTAGTTTTACTCGCCTGTTATGAAGTGTTTGAGTTGGTTATGTCTGCTGTGAATGACAGACAGTGTGAGGCATCTATTTTATATTCAGTCAGCTGACAGCTGTGGGTCAATCATCTGTTGAGGTTACAAAGGGCTACTACAGCATACTCCATATTGACCCAGAGTCAACATCAAGCTCTGCCCAGACCACATAAATATTTTTCCTTTTAAACACACTGGGCATCCAAGGCAGAGTGACCCAATAAAAGACACTTACTCCATCACTGTCTTGCCAGAGGTGTGGAATACTACAGTACAGTGCCCTCCAACAGCAAATATCCACCCCCCCTTCAGAGTGCAGGCACTGTACTTCCCACATAAAGGGCTCAAGTCAGGCTAATCAGGCTATCAGGCAGAAACACTATCAGGCAGAAACACTATCAAGCAGAAACACTCATTTTTTTAACAATTAAATAAGTATTACATACCTTTATTGAAGACTAATGCTGGCTTCTGGAAGATAGGGAGGAGTTAGTGTTTGGAAGGGGAATCCCTCTCCATAAAGACTTCAAGTAATAAGTCCTTATCTGGGGTTATTTCCCTTCTTTTTCTTTTAATGCCACTAGGACCAGCTTGAGAGTTACTGGACCCCTGTCTCACAAAAAAACTGTCCAGCGTGCTGTTTCTGGCACCTATTTAATATTTCCCTGAAGTGGGACAAAGTTTCGTCACTAAACATGTTGCAGATATGGCTTGTTCCAGCTTGGTCAGGATGGTATTTTTCAACAAAACTTTGCAACTTATTCCACATTCCACACATGTCCTTAATCACTGAAGAAAGCACCTCCTTCACTATCTCTTCCTCCTCCTTTTCTGAAGCAAGTTCCTCAACTCTGGTCTGATGCTGTTGCAGAATAAGCTCTTCCAGCTCTTCAGTGGTTAGCTCTTCCCTGTGGTCCTGCACCAACTCTTCCACATCCTAGCCACTCACCTCCAACCCCAGGGACTTGCCCAATGCCACAATACCTTCCACAACAGGCACAGGGTCGTCAGGTCAGGGTCAGCCTCAAACCCTTCAAAATCCCTCTGTTGGACACAACCTGGCCACAATTTTTCCAAGCAGAGTTCAAAGTCCTGGAAGTCACTCCTCCCAAGCCTTACCTATAAGGCCTATGCAGTTGTAGATATTGAAGTGATTCCTCCTGAACTCTCTTAGGGTCAACTCAAGTGTCAGAGGTCACTTCAAAGCACTTTTAAAACACTGCTTTTGTGTAGAGTTTTTTGAAGTTAGAAATGACCTGCTGGTCCATGGGCTGGAGAAGAGGAGTGGTGTTAGGAGGCAAGAACTTCACTTTTATAAAACTGAAGTCCCTAAACATTTGGTCTTCCAAGTCTGGAGGATGTGCAGGAGCATTGTCCAGTACCAGAAGGCACTTGAGTCCCAAATTCTTTTCCTGAAGGTATTTTTTCACACTTGGGCCAAACACATCATTAACCCAATCTCTGAAAATTTGCCTTGTGACCCATGCGTTATGAATAGCTTTCCACATCACACACAATCTATTCTTGTGGACATTGTGTTTTTTGAACACGAGTAAAGGCTTCACTTTGAAATCCCCACTAGCATTACAACACAACAAGAGAGTTAGCCTGTCTTTCATAGGCTTGTGTCCTGCCAGTGCCTTTTTCTCCTGCGTGATGTAGGTCCTGTTTGGCATTTTTTTCCAAAACAGGCCTGTTTCATCACAATTAAACACTTGTTGGGGTTAGAATTTTTCAGCCTCTATGTACCCTTGAATTCACTCACAAATTTTCAGCCGCACATGTCAGAATTTGCAGCCTCACCATGCCTTACAACACTGTATGCCAGAACGCTTCTTAAATCTCTCAAACCAGCCTTTGCTGGCCCTAAATTCACTACCAGCAGCACTTGTTCCAGGAGTTTTCTTCACAAGATCCTCATGCAAAAGCCTTGCCTCTCACAAATAACAGACTCCACTACACTGTCTCCCACTATTTCTTTTCCTTAATCCACAATAACAATAACTCTTCCATTTGTTCCATTATTGGTGACCTTTGTTTCGTTAGAAAAGTTACTCCTTTGGCAACATCAGCGTCCCTGATTTGTTCTTTCTTTGCCAGGATGGATGTAATAGTTGATTTGTTTTTCCCGTACATCCTGGCAACTTCCAGCACCCACATACCACTCTCATATTTCTCAATCACCTCTCTCTTAAATTCCATGGTGTTTCTCACGTTCTTTACCACAGGAACTTTACTCTCGGTGCAGAAGCTTCCTCATGCACCGAGAGACACAAGCAAACTGAAGCGCAAGCTGTCCCAGCCGGCGGACGGACGCATCCCATACGGCTGATAAGTGAAAAAACGGCCTATCACCGAGTTGGTCGATATCAGGAATGGCCGATAACCGGGGGTCCACTGTACAGTGGTACCCCGGATTTCGTCAATAATTCATTCCAGAAGGCTGTTCGAGTGCCGTTACCAAACAAATTTGTTCCCATAAGGACGAATGTAAATTAGATTAGTCCATTTCAGACCCCCAAAAATACACTTACAAAAGCACTTACAAAAATACACTTACATAATTGTTCGAGTTGGGAGCTGAACGAAACCGGGTACCACTGTACATTAAAGAAGGCATAAATAATAATATGATGATAAAAGTGTGCACATGTAAACAAAGATTTAAGTGCCTGACCTGGAACATCGTAATGGCTTCAGAGTTCAAGACATTGGCACTGCGGAGGAAGGCCTGTTTGGCTGCCTCTTGACAGATGAGCAGTTCTGCACGAAGATCCTTGTTCTCTTCTTCCAGATCATGAATCTGAAAATATCAACAAACAAATGAGCAATGATATGAAACTTACCATTAACAGTGGTAAAATATACTGTACACATTTTTTTTTTTAACAAATTGGCCGTCTCCCACCGAGGCAGGGTGACCCAAAAAGAAAGAAAATCACCAAAAAGAAAATACTTTCATCATCATTCAACACTTTCACCTCACTCATACATAATCACTGTCTTTGCAGAGGCACTCAGATAAGACAGCTGAGAATAAGTCCCTCCCAAACTTTCACTATCCCAAACCCATCCTTTAAAGTGCAGGGCATTGTACTTCCAATTTCCAGGACTCAAGTCCAACTAAATCAATTACAGTGGACCCCCGGCTAACGTTCATTCCAGATAACGTTTTTTTCGGCTAAAGGTTGCTTTTTACGTTCAATATTTTTTTCGGCTAACGTTATTTACTCAGCTAACGTTACGTACCAGACCTGTCTGCCCGCTCTGGGCTTGCGCACCTCCTCCCAGGACGCCAGTCCAGCGTTGTTTACACTTAATTGAACAATACCCAGCGTGCTCTTTCAAGCATTCACAATACATTTGGTGTCTTTTTTGGTGATTTAGTGACTGTCACTGTGAAATAAGTCACCATGGGTCCAAAGAAGCTTCCTAGTGGCACCTCTGTGCTAAAGAGAGTGAGGAACACCATCGAACTGAAGAAAGAGATTGTTGAAAAATATGAGAGTGGCGTACGTGTGGGTGAGCTTGTCAGGATGTACAACAAAAACACAGATTAGCAGGCATGCAGGGAGTGTAGCAGGCATGCAAGGAGTGTAGCAGGCATGCAGGGAGTGTAGCAGGCATGCAGGGAGTGTAGCAGGCATGCAGGGAGTGTAGCAGGCATGCAGGGAGCATAGCAGGCATGCAAGGAGTGTAGCAGGCATGCAGTGAGTGTAGCAGGCATGCAGGGAGTGTAGCAGGCATGCAGGGAGTGTAGCAGGCATGCAGGGAGTGTAGCAGGCATGCAGGGAGTGTAGAAGGCAAGCAAGGAGTGTAACAGGCATGCAAGGAGTGTAGCAGGCATGCAGGGAGTGTAGCAGGCATGCAAGGAGTGTAGCAGGCATGCAGGGAGTGTAGCAGGCATGCAAGGAGTGTAGCAGGCATGCAGTGGGAGGCATGGAGTAGCAGGCATGCAGGGAGTGTAGCAGGCAAGCAAGGAGTGTAGCAGGCATGCAAGGAGTGTAGCAGGCAAGCAAGGAGTGTAACAGGCATGCAAGGAGTGTAGCAGGCATGCAGGGAGTGTAGAAGGCAAGCAAGGAGTGTAACAGGCATGCAAGGAGTGTAGCAGGCATGCAGGGAGTGTAGCAGGCAAGCAGGGAGTGCAGCAGGCATGCAGGGAGTGTTGCAGGCATGCAGGGAATGTAGCAGGCATACAGGGAGTGTAGCAGGCATGCAAGGAGTGTAGCAGGCCTTCAGGGAGTGTAACAGGCATGAAAGGAGTGTAGCAAGCATACAGGGAGTGTAGCAGTAGTGCAGGGAGTGAGGATTTCCCTACCAAACACTAAGCCCTGCCCCTGTCCTCCCTATCTTCCCGATGCCAGCAAGTCTCTTCATTAAAGGTAAGTAAATGTTATTTTAAATGTTTATTTCATTATTTATTTATAAATTTTAAATTGTATGTAGTATTTATGTGTGTTTTCTGTATGTAAAACTATAGTTATTCTTTAAAAATTATTTTTTTGTGAATATTTTTGGATATCAGGAACGGATTAATTGTATTTACATTATTTCTTATGGGAAATAAGGCTTCGGATAACGTTTTTTTCGGCTAAAGCTCTAGCTCCTGGAACGGATTAAGAACGTTAGCCGAGGGTCCACTGTAACTGGTTTCCCTGAATCCCTTCACAAAATATTACCCTGCTCATACTCCAACAGCTCGTCAGGTCCCAAAAACCATTTGTCTCCATTCACTCCTATCTAACATGCTCACACATGCTTGCTGGAAGTCCAAGCCCCTCGCCCAGAAAACCTTCTTTACCCCCTCCCTCCAACCTTTTCTAGGACGACCCCTACCCCGCCTTCCTTCCCCTACAGATTTATATGCTCTCCAAGTCATTCTACTTTGATCCATTCTCTCTAAATGACCAAACCACCTCAACAACCCCTCTTAAGCCCTCTGACAAATACTTTTAGTAACTCCACACCTCTTCCTAATTTCCACACTCCGAATTTTCTGCATAATATTTACACCACACATTGCCCTTAAACAGGACATCTCCACTGCCTCCAGCCGCCTCCTCGCTGCAGCATTTGTAACCCGTGCTCACATTGCAACATTGCTCCCCTATCCACTCTATCATATGCTTTTTCTAAATCCATAAATGCAATGAAAACTTCTCTACCTTTATCTAAATACTGTTCACATATATGCTTCACTGTAAACACTTGATCTACACATCCCCTACCCACTCTAAAGCCTCCTTGCTTATCTGCAATCCTACTCTCTGTCTTACCTCTAATTCTTTCAATAATAACCCTGCCATACACTTTACTTGGTATACTCAGTAAACTTCTTCTTTCAACACGTCGGCCGTTTCCCACCGAGGCAGGGTCGCCCAAAAGGAAAAACGAAAATTTTTCCTTTTACATTTAATATATTCAAGAGAAGGGGTTACTAGCTCCTTGCTCCCGGCATTTTAGTCGCCTTTTACGACACGTATGGCTTACGGAGGAAGAATTCTGTTCCACTTCCCCATGAAGATAAGAGGAAATAAGAACAAGAACTAGTAAGAAAATAGAAGAAAACCCAGAGGGGTGTGTATATATATGCTTGTACATGAATGTGTAGTGTGACCGAAGTGTAAGTAGAAGTAGCAAGATGTACCTGAAATCTTGCATGTTTATGAGACAGAAAAAAGACACCAGCAATCCTACCATCATGTAAAACAATTACAGGCTTTAGTTATACACTCACTTGCCAGAACGGTAGTACCTCCCTGGGCGGTTGCTGTCTACCAACCTACTACCTAGTGAACTTATTTCCCTATAATTCTTACAATCTCTTTTATCCCCCTTCCCTTTACATAAAGGAACTATACATACTCTCTTATAGGTAGTAGGTTGGTAGACAGCAACCACCCAGGGAGGTACTACCGTCCTGCCAGGTGACTGTGAAACAGAAACCTGAAACTGTTTTACATGATGGTAGGATTGCTGGTGTCTTTTTCTGTCTCATAAACACGCTGGATAACAGGTATATCTAGCTACTTCTACTTACACTTTAGGTCACACTACACTGGCATACACATGCATATATATACATACACACATCTAGGTTTTTCTTCTTTTTCTTAATAGCTCTTGTTCTTTTATTTTCTCTATTGTCCATGGGGAAGTGGAAAAGAATCTTTCCTCCGTAAGCCATGCGTGTCGATGAGGCGACTAAGATGCCGGAGCAATGGGCTAGTAACCCCTTCTCCTGTACAAATCTACTAAAAACGAGAAGAAGAAAACTTTATAAAATTGGGTTGTCTGAATGTGCGTGGATGTAGTGCGGATGATAAGAAAGAGATGATTGCCGATGTTATGAATGAAAAGAAGTTGGATGTCCTGGCCCTAAGCGAAACAAAGCTGAAGAGGGTAGGCGAGTTTCAGTGGGTAGAAATAAATGGGATTAAGTCAGGAGTATCTGAGAGAGTTAGAGCTAAGGAAGGGGTAGCAATAATGTTGAAGGATCAGTTATGGAAGGAAAAGAGGGAATATGAATGTGTAAATTCAAGGATTATGTGGATTAAAATAAGGGTCGGATGCGAAAAGTGGGTCATAATAAGCGTGTATGCACCTGGAGAAGAGAGGAGTGTAGAAGAGAGAGAGATTTTGGGAGATGTTAAGCGAATGTATAAGAACTTTTGAACCAAATGAGAGAGTAATTGTGGTAGGGGACCTAAATGCTAAAGTGGGAGAAACATGCAGAGAGGGTGTAGTAGGTAAGTTTGGGGTGCCAGGTGTAAATGATAATGGGAGCCCTTTGATTGAACTTTGTATAGAAAGGGGTTTAGTTATAGGTAATACATATTTTAAGAAAAAGAGGATAAATAAGTATACAAGATATGATGTAGGGCGTAATGACAGTAGTTTGTTGGACTATGTATTGGTGGATAAAAGACTGTTGAGTAGACTTCAGGATGTACATGTTTATAGAGGGGCCACAGATATATCAGATCACTTTTTAGTTATAGCTACAGTGGGAGTAAAAGGTAGATGGGATACAAGGAAAATAGAATCAGTAAGTAAGAGAGAGGTGAAGGTTTATAAACTAAAAGAGGAGGCAGTTAGGGTAAGATATAAACAACTATTGGAGGATAGATGGGCTAGTGAGAGTGTAGGCAATGGGGTCGAAGATGTATGGGGTAGATTTAAAAATGTAGTGTTAGAGTGTTCAGCAGAAGTTTGTGGTTACAGGCGAGTGGGTGCGGGAGGGAAGAGGAGCGATTGGTGGAATGATGATGTAAAGAGAGTAGTAAGGAGAAAAGTTAGCATATGAGAGGTTTTACAAAGTAGAAGTGATGCAAGGAGGGAAGAGTATATGGAGAGAAAAAGAGAGGTTAAAGAGTGGTGAAGCAATGTAAAAAGAGAGCAGATGAGAGAGTGGGTGAGATGTTATCAGCAAATTTTGTTGAAAATAAGAAAAAGTTTTGGAATGAGATTAATAAGTTGAGGAAGCCTAGAGAACAAATGGATTTGACAGTTAAAAATAGGAGAGGAGAGTTATTAAATGGAGAGTTAGAGGTATCGGGAAGATGGAGAGAATATTTTGAGGAGTTGTTAAATGTTGATGAAGACAGGGAAGCTGTGATTTCGTGTGTAGGGCAAGGAGGAATAACATCTTGTAGGAGTGTGGAAGAGCCAGTTGTGGGTGTAGGGGAAGTTCGTGAGGCAGTGGGTAGAATGAAAGGCAGCTGGGATTGATGGGATAAAGAGAGTGCAAAAATTATAGGGGAATAAGTCTGTTGAGTGTACCTGGTAAAGTGTATGGTAGAGTTATTATTGAAAGAATTAAGAGTAAGACAGAAAGCAGGATAGCAGATGAACAAGGGGGCTTTAGGAAACGTAGGGGGTGTGTAGACCAAGTGTTTACAGTGAAACATATAGGTGAACAGTATTTGGATAAGGGTAAAGATGTTTTTGTGGCATTTATGGATTTGGAAAAGGCGTATGATAGGGTAGATAGGGGAGGCAATGTGGCAGATGTTGCAGGTGTATGGAATAGGAGGAAGGTTACTGAAAGCAGTGAAGAGTTTTTATGAGGATAGTGAGGCTCAGGTTAGAGTGTGTAGGAGGAAAGGGGACTATTTCCCAGTAAAAGTGGGCCTTAGACAAGGATGTGTAATGTCACCGTGGTTGTTCAATATATTTATAGATGGAGTTGTAAGAGAAGTGAATGCGAGGGTCTTGGCAAGAGGTGTTGAGCTAAAAGATAAAGAAGCAAATACAAAGTGAGAGTTGTCACAGTTGCTTTTTGCTGATGACACTGTGCTTTTGGGAGATTCTGAAGAGAAGTTGCAGAGGTTGGTGGATGAATTTGGTAGGGTGTGTAAAAGAAGAAAATTGAAAGTGAATATAGGAAAGAGTAAGGTGATGAGGATAACAAAAAGAATAGGTGACGAAAGATTGGATATCAGATTGGAGGGAAAGAGTATGGAGGAGGTGAATGTATTCAGATATTTGGGAGTGGACATGTCGGCGGATGGGTCTATGAAGGATGAGGTGAATCATAGAATTGATGAGGGGAAAAGGGTGAGTGGAGCACTTCGGAGTCTGTGGAGACAAAGAACCTTGTCCATGGAAGTAAAGAGGGGAATGTATGAGAGTATAGTTATACCAACGCTCTTATATGGGTGTGAAGCATGGGTGATGAATGTTGCAACGAGGAGAAGGCTGGAGGCAGTGGAGATGTCATGTCTGAGGTCAATGTGTAGTGTGAATATAATGCAGAGAATTCGGAGTTTGGAAATTAGGAGGTGCGGGATTACCAAAACGATTGTCCCGAGAGCTGAGGAGGGGTTGTTGAGGTGGTTTGGACATGTAGAGAGAATGGAACGAGACAGAGTGACTTCGAGAGTGTATAAATCTGTAGTGGAGGGAAGGCGGGGTAGGGGTCGGCCTAGGAAAGGTTGGAGGGAGGGGGTAAAGGAAGTTTTGTGTGCGAGGGGCTTGGACTTCCAGCAAGCATGTGTGAGCGTATTTGATAGGAGTGAATGGAGGCATATGGTTTTTAATACTTGATGTGCTGTTGGAGTGTGAGCAAAGTAACATTTATGAAGGGATTCAGGGAAACCGGCAGGCCGGACTTGAGTTCTGGAGATGGGAAGTACAGTGCCGGCACTCTGAAGGAGGGGTGTTAATGTTGCAGTTTTATAACTGTAGTGTAAAGCACCCCTCTGGCAAGACAGTGATGGAGTGAATGATGATGAAAGTTTTTCTTTTTCGGGCCACCCTGCCTTGGTGGGAATCGGCCGATGTGTTAATAAAAAAAAAATACATACTCTCTGCCAATCCCTAGGTACCTTCCCCTCTTTAATACATTTATTAAACAAAAATACCAACCACTCTACCACTATATCCCCCCTGATTTTAACATTTCTGTCATGATCCCGTCAGTTCCAGCTGCTTTACCCCCTTTCATTTTACGTAATGCCTCACGCACCTCCCCCACACTCACATCCTGCTTTTCTTCACTCCTAAACGATGTTATACCTCCCTGGCCAGTGCATGAAATTACCGCCTCCCTTTTTTCATCGACATTTAAAAGTTCCTCAAAATATTCCCGCCATCTACCCAATACCTCCAGCTCCCCTACTCTGTTTTTAACTGACAAATCCATTCGTTCCCTAGGCTTTCTTAACTTGTTTATCTCACTCCAAAAAATTTTTTTGTTTTCAGTAAAATTTCTTAACAGAGCCTCTCCCACTCTTTCATATGCTCTCCTTTTGCACTCTCTCACCACTCTCTTCACCTTTCTTTTACTCTCCGTATACTCTGCTCTTCTATTAACACTTCTGTTTTGTAAAAACCTCTCATAAGCTTCCTTTTTCTCTTTTATTACACCCTTTACTTCTTCATTCCACCACTCACTCCTCTTTCCTCCTGCACCCACCCTCCTATAGCCACAAACTTCTGCCCCACATTCTAATACTGCATTTTTAAAACTATCCCAACTCTCTTCAACCCCCCCACTTCTCATACTTGCACTAGCCCACCTTTCTGCCAATAGTTGCTTATATCTCACCCTAACTTCCTCCTCCCTTAGTTTATACACTTTTACCTCTCTCTTACTTGCTGTTGCCATTTTCTTTTTGTCCCATCTACCTTTTACTCTAACTGTAGCTACAACTAAATAATGATCCGATATATCCGTTGCCCCTCTATAAACATGTACATCCTGAAGGCTACCCATCAACCTTTTATCCACCAAAACATAATCTAACAAACTACTTTCATTACGTGCTATATCATACCTTGTATACTTATTTATCCTCTTTTTCATAAAATATGTATTACTTATTACCAAACCTTTTTCTACACATAGCTCAATTAATGGTTCCCCATTTACATTTACCCCTGGCACCCCAAATTTACCTACTACTCCCTCCACAACATTTTTACCCACTTTAGCATTTAGATCCCTAACCAAAAGTACTCCCTCACTTGGTTCAAAACTCCCCATGCACTCACTCAACATTTCCCAAAATATCTCTCTCTCCTCTACACTTCTCTCTTCTCCAGGTGCATAAACACTTACTATAACCCACTTTTCACATCCAACCTAATTAATTCTCACCACTTGCCACACACTGTATGTTCCAGCCTAAACTCGAGTTCTCTAAAGATTTATTTTTTAGATAACAGTAAACCACCATTCAAGATACATTTCATCATTAAGCCTATGAGACGTTACCGCAACACTAATGCCAAGAATCGTTTTATGTACTTTTTTCTAAACATACTAGCCATCACCCACCAAGGTAATGTGACCCAAGAAAAGGAAACATTCAGCATCATTCCGTGAATAGGTGTCTTGCCAGAAGTATGGAGATTGTCATCAATTCAAATGACCATATGAATTGAAACATCGCCATTCCTGTAGTGGAGACACTGTAATAGTACTCACCTCCAGGAATTAAGTCTGACTAATTTTTTCACTAAATCCCTTCATGTTATCTTGTTTGAACTCCTACAGCACGTCAAGCCAGAAAAACCACTTTTCTCCACTCTGATCTAACTTGCTCACACAAGCCTGCTGGATACTCAAGCCCCTACCGCTTCACATCTCCTTTACTACCACCCTCCAACCCATCCTAAGATGACCCCTACCCTCTTTCCTCTTCCCCTATTCTGCTCCAACCACTGTAAATGCCTACACTACCTCAATAACCCCTCAGCCCTGTGAATTATACCCTAGGTAACCAAATACCATCCCTCCTTATTTTTATGCTCCGAATTCTGTGTATGACATTCACATGACATGTTCTCCAACATGTTATCTCCACTGCCTCCAATCTCCTCCTCGTCTCTATAACATTTAATATGATGTAAACAGTTGAGAAAACCGACAAGTTGAAGAATTAGACACTGTTGCAACATTTGGAAATCTTTACTGTAGAAACATTTTGCCAACAAGTAGCTTCCTCAGTCCAGTACAGAGATGAACGGAGGAAGATGAGGAGTTTGAGGTAATCAGTCCCTCAGCCTTGAGTCAATGTGTTCAAGTCCATCAACTTTGAGATTGATGGACTGCTGCAGTGCTCTTCTTATATTAAGTTGGCAATAGTTACACACGAGTGGAATGCATGATTCCGGGCAGATCTGCCTAGCATGGGTACTTTATTTTGTTTTCTTCAACCCTTCAAAAGTATTACCCGTGAATAAGTTACCAGAAACATCTTAATTATTTTTTGACCAACAAAATTGATCTGAAAACACAGAGTACAATAGTAAAATATTAAAAAATTGGTTGATCAAGTTTGGAGATGCCTGAAACATAACCCTATTTCCCACTATAAGAGGATTCACTCTATTTTAGATTGTAAGAAAATTATTTGAAATTTTTAACATGAAATCATTTTAATTTTCTTTTTTAACCCTTAACCCTTTGAGGGTTTTTGACGTACTAGTACGGCTTACATGCCAGGGCGTTTGACGTACTAGTACGCCTAAATTCTAGCGCCCTCAAATCAAGCAGAAACAGGCTGGTAGGCCTAGATGTGAGAGAATGGGTCTGTGCAGTCAGTGTGCGCAGTATAAAAAAAATCCTGCACCACACAGTGCATAATGAGGAAACAAAAACTCTGACCGTATTTTTAGTTTAAAACAGCGACTTTGCAGTCTATTTTCGTATGGTATTTATGATTATATTCTCGTTTTCTTGGTCTCATTTGATAGAATGGAAAACATATTAGAGAAATAGAGATAATTTTGATTGGTTTCTCAATGACAAGTACCTAGAAATTGAGCGCAAAGTAGCGAAAATGTTCGATTTTTGGCGATGTTCAAGAGTAAACAAATCACGCCACACGTAAAATACACATCAACTGGGTAGTCTAATATTCTTGCACAAGTGTGCTGATGTCATTTATACCGTTTTTACAATGATGCAGTAGTATACATAATAATAAATCTTCAATTTATTGTGAGAATAAAAATTCAAAATGGAAAGCAAAAGTAATGTAAGAGGGGCCTGGAGACGTGACTAATGGACAGATAAAATGTTATTCGAGTGCCAGGAATGTCTGTCTCGTTTATTCTGGACCCTATTTTGAAATTGGCATCTTTTGAAATTTGTGTGAAATTGGACAAATTGCCAATTTCTGACCACCTTACTGGGTAGTTGAAATCGGTAAATTGGCGGTTTATTGTACTCAATCGATAGAAGAAATGGAGTTCTAGAGAAATAGCTATAATTGTAGTAGACTGAAACATTGGAATTTGCCGAAAATAGGGCTCAAAGTCGGCGAAATCGCCGATGCGTAAATAGCATCGATACCGCTAACTTCGTGAGAGCATAATTCCGTTAGATTTCGATCAAATTTCATAATTTTGGTGGCGTTATGATCGGAAAAAGATTCTCTATCATTTCATAGGAAAAAATATTTTTTTTTCCGAAAATGTTTCGACCCTGAGAGAGAGTTAAGAATCGGGGTCTTGACCCTGAAAGGGTTAAACGGTCCAAACGTATATTTACGTTACCTCGCGCAGTGCCCCGAATCTTTGAAAAAAAAAAAAAATTATATAGAAATAAAGAGCACATTTTTTTAAGTGTTATATGATAAAAAAAAAAGAATTTGGGTCAGTAATTACCAAGATATGAGGCGGAGACGTTGGCACTGGATGCTCACCTGACAGCAACAGGAGTCCTGCCGCTTGCAGAATCGTTGCCGATATACCTTTTTTTTTCACTTTTTTTTATTATTTTATATAATTTTTATGTTCTCATATAATCACAATTTATAGTAGTTCTTGTGATTTCATAGCCAATCTTTGTTCTGACACTAATATTAGGTACTGAAATTGTACTCAAATAATAATAATAATGATAGTGCATAAAAATAATAATAGTGACTAATAATGATAATAATAATAATAGTGCATAATAGTAATAATAATAATAATATTAGTGCATAATAATAATAATAATAAAAGATTTGTTTTGCTGCCTTATCTCATCTGATCTCCACTAATGACTCTGGTGACATTTCAGAGAAGGGTGAGCCATAGTCTTATCTCTTCTTATCAGTCCAGTAATTACCGTGATGACATTTGACAGCTTACATTGCTTCCTTTTATTTGTTATGCAAACCTGTCTGTCTGTCTGTCTGTATCTGTCTGTCTGTGTGTCTGTCTTTCTGTCTGTCTGTGTGTCTGTCTTTCTGTCTGTCTGTCTGTCTGTCTGTCTTTCTGTCTGTCTGTCTGTGTGTCTTTCTGTCTGCCTGTGTATTGTCTCCTTTCTGTCTGCTTGTCTCAGAGAGTAGCTCATGAACCAACTGGTATTACGCAGATCCCAAGCACAGTATAACACTTTGTCTTGATTTTTTGAGTTATCCTAGGTAATTTACACTATGTACAATTGTATTTACGTATGTGTTCCTGTGAGATAGAGACAGATAGATACAGACAGACAGACAGAGATAGACAGCCAATCAGGTACCCAGCTGGCCAGCCAGGTGGCCAACCAGCTGTTTGCCAGCCAGGTCCCCATGCAGGCAGGCAGCCAGCTGGCCTGCCAGCCTGCTGACATCACTTTCCACTTCAAAGGCGAGTGTTAATATGACATGACATCAGTGAATCTATGGTGTATGCCGCAGTGTTTGCTCTAGCTGGCCCTCAATTTAACTGGTGCTCCCACAAGGTACTAAGTGGTCCCAGATTTTTTTAATATGGCGCACACCGAGTGTTAAGACCCATTCTATGCTGACCAGGCATCTCAGGCCAATCGTGCCAAATTTGGAGGCAGGAAAAATAAAACGTAAAAATACGTTTGGGGCAGTAGCAGTGCTAACGTAAATATACGTGTGGACCGTTTAAGGATTAAATAAGAAAAAAAAAATTTGAATTCCTGAAATGGGCAATAGACAAACATACAAAAAGCATACGACTTACTGTGGTGACATAGTTCTTTTCAAGTACTTTCTTTCTCCAAGTAGAAAATGCACTTTGTGCCAAACGATGACTACGTGTCCTTCCTGCAATCTTCACAAGATGTCTCTGTACAATCAAAACTGACATTAGTATACACAACATACAAATAACTTGCACATAGGAGAGAAAAGCTTACGACAATGTTTTGGTCCAACTTGGAACATTTACAAAGTCAAATCTCAAATCAAAACTGACATTAGTATTGCTTTGAATTCAATGTTAAATCAAAACAATACACTAAAAATAATAGTGGTACCTCGACTTACGATGGTCCCCAAACACACCCTTTTATGTAAGTTTATTTTTTTAAATGCTTTTGTAAGTGTAATTTTGGGGGTCTAAACGGACTAGTCTATTTTACATCATTTCTTAAGGAGATAAATTCGTTTGGTAATGGCACTTGAACAGCATTCTGGAATGAAAAAATATCGTAAGTCGAGGTACCACTGTAATTGCTGAACTGTAGAAATGAAAAGCTAGCAAGTTTACTATTACAACATTATTTTATTATTTTATTTTATTAACACATCGGCCGATTCCCACCAAGGCAGGGTGGAACCGAAAAAGAAAAACTTTCATCATCATTCACTCCATCACTGTCTTGTCAGTGGGGTGCTTTACACTACAGTTATAAAACTGCAACATTAACACCCCTCCTTCAGAGTGCAGACACTGTACTTCCCATCTCCAGGACTCAAGTCCGGCCTGCCGGTTTCCCTGAATCCCTTCATAAATGTTACTTTGCTCACACTCCAACAGCACGTCAAGTATTAAAAACCATTTGTCTCCATTTACTCCTATCAAATACGCTCACACATGCTTGCTGGAAGTCCAAGCCCCTCGCACACAAAACCTCCTTTACCCCCTCCCTTTATCTTTTCCTAGGCCGACCCATACCCCGCCTTCCCTCCACTACAGATTTATACACTCTCGAAGTCATTCTGTCTCGTTCCATTCTCTCTACATGTCTGAACCACCTCAACAACCCCTCCTCAGCTCTCTGGATAATAGTTTTGGTAATCCCGCACCTCCTCCTAATTTCCAAACTCTGAATTCTCTGCATTATATTCACACCACACATTGACCTCAAACATGAGATCTCCACTGCCTCCAGCCTTCTCCTCGTTGCAACATTCATCACCCATGCTTCACAACCATATAAGAGTGTTGGTATAACTATACTCTCATACATTCCCCTCTTTACTTCCATGGACAAAGTTCTTTGTCTCCACAGACTCCGAAGTGCTCCACTCACCCTTTTCCCCTCATCAATTCTATGATTCACCTCATCCTTCATAGACCCATCTGCTGACATGTCCACTCCCAAATATCTGAATACATTCACCTCCTCCATACTCTCTCCCTCCAATCTGATATCCAATCTTTCGTCACCTAATCTTTTTGTTATCCTCATCACCTTACTCTTTCCTATATTCACTTTCAATTTTCTTCTTTTACACACCCTACCAAATTCATCCACCAACCTCTGCAACTTCTCTTCAGAATCTCCCAAAAGCACAGTGTCATCACCAAAAAGCAACTGTGACAACTCCCACTTTGTATTTGATTCTTTATCTTTTAACCCCACACCTCTTGCCAAGACCTCGCATTCACTTCTCTTACAACCCCATCTATAAATATATTGAACAACCACGGTGACATCACACATCCTTGTCTAAGGCCCACTTTTACTGGGAAATAGTCCCCTCCCTCCTACACACTCTAACCTGAGCCTCACTATCCTCATAAAAACTCTTCACTGCTTTCAGTAACCTACCTCCTATTCCATACACCTGCAACATCTGCCACATTGCCCCCCTATCCACCCTATCATACACCTTTTCCAAATCCATAAATGCCACAAAAACATCTTTACCCTTATCCAAATACTGTTCACCTATATGTTTCACTGTAAACACTTGGTCTACACACCCCCTACCTTTCCTAAAGCCCCCTTGTTCATCTGCTATCCTGCTTTCTGTCTTACTCTTAATTCTTTCAATAATTACTCTACCATACACTTTACCAGGTACACTCAACAGACTTATTCCCCTATAATTTTTGCACTCTCTTTTGTCCCCTTTGCCTTTATACAAAGGAACAATACACGCTCTCTGCCAATCCCTAGGTACCTTACCCTCTTCCATACATTTACTAAATAATAGCACCAACCACTCCAAAACCATATCCCCACCTGCTTTTAACATTTCTATCTTTACCCCATCAATCCCAGCTGCCTTACCCCCTTTCATTCTACCCACTGCCTCATGAACTTCCCCCACACTCACAACTGGCTCTTCCACACTCCTACAAGATGTTACTCCTCCTTGCCCTATACACGAAATCACAGCTTCCCTGTCTTCATCAACATTTAACAACTCCTCAAAATATTCCCTCCATCTTCCCGATACCTCTAACTCTCTATTTAATAACTCTCCTCTCCTATTTTTAACTGTCAAATCCATTTGTTCCCTTGGCTTCCACAACTTATTAATCTCACTCCAAAACTTTTTCTTATTTTCAACAAAATTTGTTGATAACATCTCACCCACTCTCTCATTTGCTCTCTTTTTTACATTGCTTCACCACTCTCTTAACCTCTCTTTTTCTCTCCATATACTCTTCCCTCCTTGCATCACTTCTACTTTGTAAAAACCTCTTATATGCTAACTTTTTCTCCCTTACTACTCTCTTTACATCATCATTCCACCAATCGCTCTTCTTCCCTCCCGAACCCACTCGCCTGTAACCACAAACTTCTGCTGAACACTCTAACACTACATTTTTAAATCTACCCCATACATCTTCGACCCCATTGCCTACACTCTCACTAGCCCATCTATCCTCCAATAGTTGTTTATATCTTACCCTAACTGCCTCCTCTTTTAGTTTATAAACCTTCACCTCTCTCTTACTTACTTACTGCTTCTATTTTCCTTGTATCCCATATACCTTTTACTCCCACTGTAGCTATAACTAAAAACTGATCTGATATATCTGTGGCCCCTCTATAAACATGTACATCCTGAAGTCAACTCAACAATCTTTTATCTACCAATACGTAGTCCAACAAACTACTGTCATTACGCCCTACATCATATCTTGTATACTTATTTATCCTCTTCTTAAAATATGTATTACCTATAACTAAACCCCTTTCTATACAAAGTTCAATCAAAGGGCTCCCATTATCATTTACACCTGGCACCCCAAACTTACCTACCACACCCTCTCTACATGTTTCTCCTACTTTAGCATTTAGTCCCCCTACCACAATTACTCTCTCACTTGGTTCAAAAGTTCCTATACATTCGCTTAACATCTCCCAAAATCTCTCTCTCTCCTCTACACTCCTCTCTTCTCCAGGTGCATACACGCTTATTATGACCCACTTTTTGCATCCGACCCTTATTTTAATCCACATAATCCTTGAATTTACACATTTATATTCCCTCTTCTCCTTCCATAACTGATCCTTCAACAATATTGCTACCCCTTCCTTAGCTCTAACTCTCTCAGATACTCCTGACTTAATCCCATTTATTTCTCCCCACTGAAACTCTCCTACCCCCTTCAGCTTTGTTTCGCTTAGGGCCAGGACATCCAACTTCTTTTCATTCATAACATCAGCAATCATCTCTTTCTTATCATCTGCACTACATCCACGCACATTCAAACAACCCAGTTTTATAAAGTTTCTCTTCTTCTCTTTTTTAGTAAATGTGTACAGGAGAAATGGTTACTAGCCCATTGCTCCCGGCATTTTAGTCACCTCATACAACACGCATGGCTTACGGAGGAAAGATTCTTTTCCACTTATTACAACATATTCTTTTCCACTTATTACAACATATATAATTTATATAATACAACATATAGAGTGAAGGGGATGTGTAGATCAAGTGTTTACAACGAAGAATATATGTGAACAGTATTTAGATAAAGGTAGGGAAGTTTTCATTGCATTTATGGATTTAGAAAAGGCATATGACAAAGTGGATAGGGGAGCAATGTGGCAGATGTTGCAAGTGTATGGAATATGTAGTAAGTTACTGAAGGCTGTAAAGATTTTTTATGAGGATAGTGAGGCTCAGGTTAGGTGTGTAGGAGAGAGAGGGAGATTACTTTCCAGTAAAAGTAGGTCTTAGACAGGGATGTGTAATATCACCATGGATGTGTAACATATTTATGTATGGGGTTGTAAAAGAAGTAAATGCTAGGGTGTTGGGGAGAGGGGGGTTATTTAATTATGGGGAATCAAATACAAAATGGAAGTTGACACAGTTTTTTTGTTTGGTGATGATACTGTGCTTTTGGGAGATTCCAAATAAAAGTTGCAAAGGTTAGTGGATAAGTTTGGGAGGGTGTGTAAAGGTAGAAAGTTGAAAGTGAACATAGATAAGAGTAAAGTGATGAGGGTATCAAATGATTTAAAGAAAAACTGGATATCACATTGAAGGGAGGGAGTATGGAAGAAGTAAATGTTTTTAGATATTTGGGAGTTGACTTGTCAGTGGATGGGTTTATGAAAGACGAGGTTAACCATAGAATTGATGAAAAAAAAAAAGGTGAGTGGTGCGTTGAGGTATCTGTGGAGACAAAAAACGTTATCCATGGAGGCAAAGAATGGAATGTACAAGAGTACAGTGGTACCAACACTCTTATATGGGTGTAAAGCATGGGTTGTAAATGCTGCAGCGAGGAGGCGGCTGGAGGCAGTGGAGATGTCGTGTCTAAGGGCAATGTGTGGTGTAAATATTATGCAGAGAATTCATAGTGTGGAAATTAGTAGGTGTGGAGTTACTAAAAGTATTAGTCAAGAGGGCTGAAGAGGGGTTGTTGAGGTGGTTTGGTCATTTAGAGAGAATGGATCAAAGTAGAATGACTTGGAGAGCGTATAAATCTGTAAAGAAAGGATGGCAGGGTAGGTGTCATCCTAGGAAAGGTTGGAGGGAAAAGGTAAAGGAGGTTTTGTGGGCGAGTGGCTTGGACTTCCAGCAAGAGTGCGTGAGTGTTAGACAGGAGTGAATAGAGACGAATGGTTTTTGGGACCTGATGAGGTGTTGGAGTGTGAGTGAAGTAATATTTTGTGAAGGGATTCAGGGAAACCAGTTAGCCGGACTTGAGTCCTGGAGGTGAAAATTACAATGCCCGGGATATTTGCTGTTGGAAGTGACATCTAAACTGTCGTATTTGAGCGCCTCTGCAAAGACAGTTATTATGTATGAGTGATGGTGAAAGTGTTGATGATAAAAGTTTTTTTTCTTTCTTTTTGGGTCACCCTGCCTTGGTGGGAAATGGCCGACGTGTTAAAAAAATAATAACAATAATAAATTACAATATATTACAATAATAATACATTTCCTAGGTAGTAGGTTGGTAGACAGCAACCGCCGAGGGAAGTACTACCATTCTGCCAGGTGAGTGTGAAACGGAAACCTGTAATTGTTTTACATGATGGTAGGATTGCTGGTATCTTTTCTGACTCATACACATGCAAGGTTTCAGGTACGTCTTGCTACTTACACTTAGGTCACACTATACATGCATGTACAAACATATATATACACACCCCTCTGGGTTTTCTTCTATTTTCTTACTAGTTCTTGTTCTTGTTTATTTCCTCTTATCTCCATGGGGAAGTGGAACGGAATTCTTCCTCCGTAAGTCATGCGTGTCATAAGAGGCGACTAACATGCCGGAAGCAAGGGGCAAGTAACCCCTTCTCCTGTATACCTTACTAAAGTTAAAAAGAGAAACTTTTGTTTTTCTTTTTGGGCCACCCTGCCTCGGTGGGATACGGCTGGTTTGTTGAAAGAAGAATAATAATATATTTCAACAATAATAATAACAATAATAAGGATAATAAATCTGTGGTAGAGGGGTAGGGGTAGTCCTAGGAAAGGATGGAGGGAGGGATTAAAAGAGGTTTTGTGTGCAAGGGGCTTGGACATACAGCAGGCATGTGCGAGTGTGTTAATTAGTAGTGAATGGAGATGAATGGTTTTTGGGACTTGACGAACTGTTAGAGTATGAACAGGGTAATATTTTGTGAAGGGATTCAGGTAAACTGGTTAGCCGGTCTTGGGTCCAGGAGGTGGGAAGTACAATGAGTGGGATATTTGCTGTTTGGAGTAACATCTGAACTGTCATATCTTGGCACCTCTGCTGCAAAGATAATGATTATGTATGAATGATGGTGAAAGTGTTGAATGATGGTGAAAGTGTTGAATGATGGTGAAAGTGTTTCTTTCTTTTTTGGGTCATCCTGCCTGGGTGGGAGATGGAAGACATGTTGAAAAAAATTAATAATAATAGTAAGAAAAATAATAATAATATAGTTGACTTACCTCTTCTCTCTCCTGCATGTGCTTCATCTTACCAACAACTTCTGCATTTTTCTGTTGCTCATTATGAAGGTGTTTTCTTAATGATGAAACTTCCTGTAATTTAAGTTAAAAATTAATAAAAAATAAAAGCTTAAAGCTTAACTTTAAATGATAATGATGTAAAGGGTAACAACATACATGTAACATGTATATGGCACAGAGGGAATAAAATTAAATTCAATAGAGTATTTATAATATCACTTGTCATTGAGTGTCTGCTTCAAATGTATATTTGCAAGACAGCAGAAAACCCAAAATACATTAGTTTTAACCTGCCATTAGTTTTAACCAATACCAGGGCTGGAACAATACAGTGGACCCCCGAGTATCGTAATTAATCCATTCCAGGAGCTATTACTTAACACGAAGTTTACGAAATTCGAACCCTTATTTCCCATAAGAAATAATGTAAATACAATTAATCCGTTCCACAAAAAAATATTCACATACTAAATAAATAAATAAATAAATATATAAATATATACGTATATATACAGTGGAACCTCGACTTACGATGGTCCCCAAACTCACCCTTTTATGTAAGTTTATTTTTTTAAATGCTTTTGTAAGTGTAATTTTGGGGGTCTAAAAGGACTAGTCTATTTTACATCATTCCTTATGGGGATAAATTCGTTTTGTAATGGCACTTGAACAGCATTCTTGAATGAAAAAATATCGTAAGTCGGGGTACCACTGTATATATATATATATATTTTTTTTTTTTTTTCAACAAGTCGGCCGTCTCCCACCGAGGCAGGGTGACCCAAAAAGAAAGAAAATCCCCAAAAAGAAAATACTTGCATCATCATTCAACACTTTCACCACACTCATACATAATCACTGTCTTTGCAGAGGAGCTCAGATACGACAGCTGAGAAAAGTCCCTCCCAGCTGTCACTATCTCAGACCCCTCCTTTAAAGTGCAGGCATTGTACTTCCCATTTCCAGGACTCAAGTCCAACTAAATCAATTAACTGGTTTCCCTGAATCCCTTCACAAAATGTTACCCTGCTCACACTCCAACAGATCGTCATGTCCCAAAAACCATTCGTCTCCATTCACTCCTATCTAACACGCTCACACATGCTTGCTGGAAGTCCAAGCCCTCGCCCACAAAACCTCCTTTACCCCTTCCCTCCAACCTTTTCTAGGACGACCCCTACCCCGCCTTCCTTCCCCTACAGATTTATACGCTCTCCAAGTCATTCTACTTTGATCCATTCTCTCTAAATGACCAAACCACCTCAACAACCCCTCTTCAGCCCTCTGACAAATACTTTTAGTAACTCCACACCTTCTCCTAATTTCCACATTCCGAATTTTCTGCATAATATTTACACCACACATTGCCCTTAGACAGGACATCTCCACTGCCTCCAGCCTCCTCCTCGCTGCAGCATTTGCAACCCATGCTTCACACCCATATAAGAGTGTTGGTACCACTATACTTTCGTACATTCCCTTCTTTGCCTCCATGGATAACGTTTTTGTCTCCACAGATACCTCAATGCACCACTCACCTTTTTCCTTCATCAATTCTATGGTTAACCTCATCCTTCATAAACCCATCCGCTGACACGTCAACTCCCAAATATCTGAAAACATTTACTTCTTCCATAATCCCTCTCTCCAATGTGATATCCAATTTTTCTTTATTTAAATCGTTTGATACCCTCATCACCTTACTCTTATCTATGTTCACTTTTAACTTTCTACCTTTACACACTCTCCCAAACTCGTCCACTAACCTTTGCAACTTTTCTTTAGAATCTCCCATAAGCACAGTATCATCAGCAAAAAGTAACTGTGTCAACTCCCATTTTGCATTTAATTCTCCATAATTTAATCCTACCCCTCTCCCCAACACCCTAGCATTTACTTCTTTTACAACCCCATCTATAAATATAATAAACAACCATGGTGACATTACACATCCCTGTCTAAGACCTACTTTTACCGGGAAGTAATCTCCCTCTCTCCTACACACCCTAACCTGAGCCTCACTATCCTCATAAAAACTCTTTACAGCCTTCAGTAACTTACTACCTATTCCATACACTTGCAACATTTGCCACATTGCTCCCCTATCCACTCTATCATATGCCTTTTCTAAATCCATAAATGCAATAAAAACTTCTCTACCTTTATCTAAATACTGTTCACATATATGCTTCACTGTAAACACTTGATCTACACATCCCCTACCCACTCTAAAGCCTCCTTGCTCATCTACAATCCTACTCTCTGTCTTACCTCTAATTCTTTCAATAATAACCCTGCCATACACTTTACCTGGTATACTCAGTAAACTTATTCCCCTATAATTTTTACACTCTTTTATCCCCCTTCCCTTTATATAAAGGAACTATACATGCTCTCTGCCAATCCCTAGGTACCTTCCCCTCTTTCATACATTTATTAAACAAAAATACCAACCACTCCAGCACTATATTCCCCCCTGCTTTTAACATTTCTGTCATGATTCCGTCAATTCCAGCTGCTTTACCCCCTTTCATTCTACGTAATGCCTCACGCACCTCCCCCACACTCACATCCTGCTCTTCTTCACTCCTAAACGATGTTGTACCTCCCTGGCCAGTACATGAAATTACCGCCTCCCTTTTTTCATCGACATTTAAAGTTCCTCAAAATATTCCCGCCATCTACCCAATACCTCCAGCTCCCCATCTACTAACTCCCCTACTCTGTTTTTAACTGACAAATCCATTCGTTCCCTAGGCTTTCTTACCTTGTTTATCTCACTCCAAAATTTTTTCTTGTTTTCAGCAAAATTTCTTGACAGAGCCTCTCCCATTCTTTCATCCGCTCTTCTTTTGCACATATATATACACATATATACACACACACACATATATGTATATATATATATATATATATATATATATATATATATATATATATATATATATATACATACGTATATATATATACATACATATATATATACAGTGGACCCCGAGTTTAGTAAAAACTTCACTCCTGAAGTCTGCTCAAGTGCCATTACCGAAGAATTTACTCCCTTAAGGAAAAATTTCACGTAGGTTAGTCTATTTCAGACCCCAAAAATACACTTCCACAAGAACTTACAAAATTATACTTACATAA
>WNWK01024242.1:0-30000 GCA_009830355.1 Cherax destructor
TATGTACACTATATACAAAGGAGTAGTGTTTAGTGCACGCCACAATTGTCTAGGCAAGCAGCAGCCAAAAGACAGACAACTTTCCACAACCAGCTCTTATGCAGGAATCCTAATGACAAACCGCGAGTGGTAACCACGTCACCTTTGTCATTGTTAAACTCGCATTTAATTGTCTGAACCGAGTCGTTGATTTGATGATGGGGTCCTCATCACCAAACCCTTAACGATGGTTCGCTGGTTGGAGGGGAGCCTATGTGGGTGTGTTTAACATGCTCCGAATAAAGGTTACATACTCTTTGCATGCAACAGTACACATACATGGTCTTACTACCAACAACAACACAGGCTGGTAGTACACATATATGGTCTTACTACCAACAACAACACAGGCTGTTAGCACACATACATGGTCTTACTACTAAGCAACAGGCGGTAGTACAAGCATGGTCTTACTACCAACAACACAGGTTGGTAGTATACATACATGGTCTTACTACCAACAACACAGGCTGGTAGTACACATACATGGTCTTACTACCAACAACAACACAGGCTGGTAGCACACATACATGGTCTTACTACCAACAACACAGGCTGGTAGCACACATACATGGTCTTACTACCAACAACAGCACAGGCTGGTAGTACACATACATGGTCTTACTACCAACAACACAAGCTGGTAGTATACATACATGGTCTTACTACCAACAACACAGGCTGGTAGTATACATACATGGTCTTACTACCAACAACACAGGCTGGTAGTACACATACATGGTCTTACTACCAACAACAGCCGGCTGGTAGAATACAGTTACACATACATGGTAGTTACTGCACCAATAACACAGGCTGGTAGTATACATACATGGTCTTACTACCAATAACACAGGCTGGTAGTACACATACATGGTCTTACTACCAACAACAACACAGGCTGGTAGAATACATACATGGTCTTACTACCAACAACAGGCTGGTAGTACACATACTGGTCTTACTACCAACAACACGGCTTGTAGTACACATACATGGTCTTACTACCAACAACACAGGCTTGTAGTACACATACATGGTCTTACTACCAACAACACAGGCTGGTAGTACACATACATGGTCTTACTACCAACAACACAGGTTGGTAGCACACATACATGGTCTTACTACCAACAACACAGGCTGGTAGTACACATACATGGTCTTACTACCAACAACAACACAGGCTGGTAGTACACATACATGATCTTACTACCAACAACACAGGCTGGTAGTACACATACATGGTCTTACTACCAACAACACAGGCTTGTAGTACACATACATGATCTTACTAACAACAACACAGGCTTGTAGTACACATACATGGTCTTACTACCAACAACAACACAGGATGGTAGTACACATACATGGTCTTACTACCAACAACACAGGCTGCTAGTACACATACATGGTCTTACTACCAATAACACAGGCTGGTAGTACACATACATGGTCTTGCTACCAACAACAACACAGGTTGGTAGTACACATACATGGTCTTACTACCAACAACAACACAGGTTGGTAGTACACATACACGGTCTTACTACCAACAACAACACAGGCTGGTAGTACACATACATGGTCTTACTACCAACAACACAGGCTGGTAGTACACATACATTGTCTTACTACCAACAACACAGGCTGGTAGTACACATACATTGTCTTACTACCAACAACACAGGTTGGTAGTACACATACATGGTCTAACTACCAACAACAACAGGCTGGTAGTACACATACATGGTCTTACTACCAACAATAACAGGCTGGTAGTACACATACATGGTCTAACTACCAACAACAACAGGCTGGTAGTACACATACATGGTCTTACTACCAACAACACAGGCTGGTAGTACACATACATGGTCTTACTACCAACAACAACAGGCTGGTAGTACACATACATGGTCTTACTACCAACAACAACACAGGCTGGTAGTACACATACATGGTCTAACTACCAACAACAACAGGCTGGTAGTACACATACATGGTCTTACTACCAACAACAACACAGGCTGGTAGTACACATACATGGTCTTACTACCAACAACAATACAGGCTGGTAGCACACATACATGGTCTTACTACCAACAACACAGGCTGGTAGTACACATACATGGTCTTACTACCAACAACAACACAGGCTGGTAGTACACATACATGGTCTAACTACCAACAACAACAGGCTGGTAGTACACATACATGGTCTTACTACCAACAACAACACAGGCTGGTAGTACACATACATGGTCTTACTACCAACAACAACACAGGCTGGTAGCACACATACATGGTCTAACTACCAACAACAACACAGGCTGGTAGTACACATACATGGTCTTACTACCAACAACAACACAGGCTGGTAGTACACATACATGGTCTTACTACCAACAACACAGGCTGGTAGTACACATACATGGTCTTACTACCAACAACAACACAGGCTGGTAGTACACATACATGGTCTTACTACCAACAACAACACAGGCTGGTAGTACACATACATGGTCTTACTACCAACAACAACAGGCTGGTTGTACACATACATGGTCTTAGTCACATGTACAGCAGCAGGAGATACAAACAATAAGTTACAAGTGAGTGAAGTCTTTATAACGACTAGACTGACCTCCCAGTGGCAGGGTTTGCTAGATCACAAAATTTATAAAACATTAGCATACATGATACATGATTAATGTGTTACTATACTGTTTGATGTATCGCTATGCAGTTCTATTATGTATTTTTAAGTTACTATACTATCTGTTAATTATTAAACTGTTCTTCCCTGTTGTTTTACAGTTTTGTGTATTACATTACCGTTCTTGTCTGTTGACATGGCTGCTGAGGTAAGTTAAAAGTTGCAAATTGTTATTTACACCAAACACTGCAAACTTTCCCACTGCACCTTCCACAACAGTGTGTATTGACATTCATGTCTCCCCAAGCAATTATCTTGCATGACCAAGGTTCCCATCACATTCACTGAAAGTCTTCCAGGATTCCTTTCTCTCATCTGCACTTACCTTCCCTATACAGTTTCAATATTTATAGTGTTATCCGCTATAGATATTGAAACTGACAAAAAAAATGGCAGCCACTCCTACAACCTGGCTAGGTTGTTTCAGTGTTGCTGTAAGTGTTATATTAGTTTTTAATTATTAATATATTCTTACTGTTTCAGTGCCTTAACCAACTGTTATGTTGATCTACATTCAGTCCAGCTGGTTCTGCCCAATGCAAGGTGTATAAAAAACATGCTGTCACATCGTCCACAAGGAAAATTGCTAATCTTAAAGCTATGAGTGCACACTGCTCAGGAGACTTTATCCTAACAGATACTGTTTTAGCAATAGTCACACAACTCGACCCACAAACCCTCCATATCACAGTGGCTCTCTGCCACTGCACCAAGGCGTAAGCTGCCCAGTATGATCGTCATGTTCTAAACTGTCACAACTCCAAGGATTGATATGCAAGACCCAACCAAGTCTGCAGCAGCATCAAGAGGAGCCTCGCTTCTGCTGGGTGCCGTGGGGAGAGAGAATCTTTATTCCTAGCCTCCAGTAACCCCAGTAATCCAGCTAATCATCCTGATAGGATCACTACCTATCCCTGAAAGAACATAAGGCTCATATTATAAGACTATATCAGCATATCCACTTTGGGTGACATATATCAGTTATAGTGTGGGGCAAACAGCGGCGCTGCTGATCAAAGAGAATAATTAAAAGTCGGCAAATATATGCGACTAGGACCATCTGAACCAACCTTCTAAATATTGAAGCACAAAAATATTTCCTTGGGTAAGTGGGGAAGGGAAGGTGTGAATAAAAATTCAAAATAGAAAGCAAGAGTAATATAAGAGTGGCCTGGAGACGTGACTGATGAACAGAGAAAATGTTATTTTAGTGCCAGGAATGGCTACATTGTTCATTCTAGACCCTATTTTGAAATTGGCATCTTTTTTTAATTTGCGTGAAATTGGCCAAATTGCCAATTTCTGACCACTTTATTGGGTAGTTGAAATCGGTAAATGGGCAGTTTCTTGTACTCAATCGATAGAACAAATGGAGTTCCAAAGAAATAACTATGAGATTGGTCGACTGGAACAATGGAATTGGTCGAAAATAGGGCTCAAAGTGGGCGAAATCGCCGATGCGTAAATATCGGCGAAATCGCTAACTTCCCGAGAGCGTAATTCCGTAGGTTATTCATCAAATTTCGTACTTTTGTTGTCATTACCATCGGGAAAAGATTCTCTATCATTTCATAAGAATTTTTTTTTTAAATTCTTCGAAATCTTTGATGTATAATAGCCTTTTTATAAGTAGCAGACCTTGCACGGAGGTGCCTGGCACTCCTCTCTGAGGTACACATGTATCATTCATGTGTTTCCAAAACGCAATTTTGAGAGGATGTTTGCCATTCCTGTTATAGGTGGAAGAAAAATGACATAAAAATGTAGTGTAGTTGGATGGAAAAACAGTTTGGTGGTCGCTGTAGATGTTGACCCATAACTGGAAAATTGTGTATAATAAGGTTGAGCTCCATCATGGTGTGGAGGTGAAGTCTTCTCCTGGCTGAGCGACTCACCAACTCAAATGTTTTTTATCCAAGGTTGATGAACTGATAACATCATTTTTATCTCGCTACTACACCTGCTGCTGCGCTGCTGCTGCTGCTGCTGCTGCTGCTGCTGCTGCTGCTGCTGCTGCTGCTGCTACTGCTGCTGCTGCTGCTGCTGCTGCTGCTGCTGCTGCTGCTGCTGCTGCTGCTGCTGCTGCTGCTGCTGCTGCTGCTGCTGCCTCTGAATTTGACGAAACGTTTCATCAATAAAGTTGCTCAGTTTTTGCACGTGTCTTGATTTTCAACTTGTGGGAATTTTATAAATTTTTCAACAAGAATAACATTCACCGTCGGTCATTCCCTTGACAGTTCCCTTGACAGTTCCCTTGACAGTTCCTTTGACAGTTCCCTTGACAGTTCCCTTGACAGTTCCCTTGACAGTTCCCTTGACAGTTCACTTGACAGTTCCTTTGACAGTTCCCTTGACAGTTCCCTTGACAGTTCCCTTGACAGTTCCCTTGACAGTTCCCTTGACAGTTCCCTTGACAGTTCATCTAGTAAACCATCGTTCTCACAATTTCGTTAAACCACTGAAACGTAACATTTCCACAAACTGTCAATTCCTATTTTTCCGAATGAAAATGAAAATTATTTTTATTTGTACATATATGAATTAAGATTTCTTCGAAATTTCTTCTGAAACACACTGTACTTACCTCTTCTGTCTAATTTCATTTAATTACTGCATAGTCTTGATGCTGGACTCTGCACTATGTATTTCTCGACATTAATTGAGCAAAACTGTGATCAGTTAGCATCATTAACTGAGCTCAATAAGCAACAAAACTGAGCTCAATAAGTAAAGGAAACTGAGCTCAATAAGCAACAAAACTGAGCTCAATAAGTAAAGGAAACTGAGCTCAATAAGCAACAAAACTGTGCTCAATAAGTAAAGGAAACTGAGCTCAATAAGCAACAAAACTGAGCTCAATAAGTAAAGGAAACTGAGCTCAATAAGCAACAAAACTGTGCTCAATAAGTAAAGGAAACTGTGCTCAATAAGCATAAAATATAATCTTAATTACAAGACTTAATGAAGAAAATCTCTTCCTAAAAATCAACATAAATTAAACCTCGATTATTTTATTATTGGGAAGCGTTAAATGTTCGTGTGTCTCATACTGCCTTGGATCAGGTTTAACCTGCAGTGTAAAGCCCACCTCACAATCACATACCAGTGGTTATTCTGAAAAAAAAAAAAATCTTGAGAGTGAAATGAAAGAACTTCTTAGTGACTCCAGTATTTATATTATTGAACCATTTAACCATTATCTTAATAGTAAATACTCATAAGCCTTAAAAGTCTAAATAACTAAATTCAGTGAGAGTGTAGCCAACACACTGATAAAGAAGACTAGGTAAAACACTTACTTTATAATTGCACATTTTAGTTCTCATATTAAAAGCAATGTGGAATTAATGGAAAAACTGTTATTGTTCAACATGGCTTCTGACTGGAAGCTACGTAGCTTTGTTGACACAATACAACCTCTGGATATCTACATAGCTTTGTTGACACAACACAGCCTCTAGATATCTACATAGCTTTGTTGACACAATACAACCTCTGGATATCTACATAAGCTTTGTTGACACAATACAGCCTCTGGATATCTACGTAGCTTTGTTGACACAACACAGCCTCTGGATATCTACATAGCTTTGTTGACACAACACAGCCTCTGGATATCTACATAGCTTTGTTGACACAACACAGCCTCTGGATATCTACATAGCTTTGTTGACACAATACAACCTCTGGATATCTACGTAGCTTTGTTGACACAACACAGCCTCTGGATATCTACATAGCTTTGTTGACACAACACAGCCTCTGGATATCTACATAGCTTTGTTGACACAACACAACCTCTGGATAGCTGGATATCTTGGGCTTCCTTGTTGAAAACTCAAAAAATATGATTTTTCATCAAATGACAATTTTATTATTGAATTAATAGAAATTTACGTTAAATGGAAAATTTTATTTAAAGAACTCAGCATGGTTGTGCTCGAGCCTTTATTGCTTGTGCTGAACAATTTATTGCTTGTGTTGAACAATTTATTGCTTGTGTTGAACAATTTATTACTTGTGCTGAACAATTTCCCCGACGATATTTAAAACTAGATAACTGAAAAACATGTTTTCCTCTTAATAACAAATGATTAAAATACGTGTATAACGTACTGTGCCTGTGCCTGTGCCTGTGACTCTACTGAGAAATATGAAGGCAATAAAATCATGGGAAGTGAGGTAGAGTTATTACTATTTTTGGAAAGGAAACTGAAATAAACTTTAAACAGTTTTCATCCATGGACTTGTAAAGTATGTAAATACCGAAGGTCAGGTCAGTTTTGGTATATGTCTGTGACGACAGAGGTCATGTGTTACCAGGAGAGGTCACAACTGAGATCTGACCATCAGATCAAAGTTGTTGTTTTTTTTTTCCTGTTTTGATCCCTGGACTATTCAATTGTTTCGATAAGACTGACAGCTACTTCTAGACACATTCGTTTTCACATGTCACTTTCAAGATAAATCGAATGTGCTTTTACCTACTACATAATGTGACAATACAATGGTTTACAAGGTATTTATTTTGTCACATATTCTGCATGCATATTTGTGTTGAAAGACATGTCGGGAAATCCAAGTCTGTTTTTCCAACAAAGAATTAGTTACATCCCTGACTTCGAATGTTTTAAATTCCTGTTGTGTTTTATGTTTTGATGAAGTTAAAATTTATTGAAAAAATCTGTTTCTTTTTTATTTTAGAGAACTATTATATTCCCTTCATAGTATGAGATTATTGCAAAAGCTGGAGGACCAGGCAGGGGTAACAGGGAAGGCACTACAATGGATCAGGGAATACCTGTCAGGAAGACAACAGCGAGTCATGGTACGTGGTGAGGTGTCAGAGTGGGCGCCAGTGACGAGTGGGGTTCCACAGGGGTCAGTCCTGGGAACAGTGCTGTTTCTGGTATTTGTGAACGACATGACGCAAGGAATAGACTCCGAAGTGTCTCTGTTTGCAGATGATGTGAAGTTGATGAGAAGAATTCAGTCGGACGAGGACCAGGCAGAACTACAGGCTGCAAGCATGGTCCAGCAATTGGCTCCTGGAGTTCAACCCCACCAAGTGCAAAGTCATGAAGATTGGGGAAGGGCAAATAAGACCGCAGACGGAGTACAGCCTAGGGGGCCAGAGACTGCAAACCTCAATCAAAGAAAAAAAGACCTTGGGGGTGAGTATAACAACAGGTACATCTCCAGAGGCGCACATCAACCAAATAACTGCTTCAGCATATGGGCGCCTAGCAAACCTAAGAACAGCATTCCGACATCTTAATAAAGAATCGTTCAGGACCCTGTACACTGTGTACGTTAGGCCCATACTGGAGTACGCAGCACCAGTTTGGAACCCACACCTAACCAAGCACGCAAAGAAGCTAGAGAAAGTGCAATGGTTTGCAACAAGACTAGTCCCAGAGCTAAGGGGTATGTCCTACGAGGAGATGTTAAGGGAAATCGATAAAGCTCATGGCGCAGGGAGAGTGACCCAGTAGCGGCCAGTGAAGAGGCGGGGCCAGGAGCTATGACTCGACCCCTGTAACCACAACCAGGTGAGTACACACACACACACATCTATCGAAACAGGGCAACTACCTGAGGTATGGAAGACAGCAAATGTAGTTCCAATTTTTAAAAAAGGAGACAGAAACGTACCACTAAACTACAGACCAGTGTCACTGACATGTATAGTATGAAAGGTCACGGAGAAGATAATCAGGAGAAGAGTGGTGAAGCACCTAGAAAGGACGGGCCAACACGGTTTCAGGGACGGGAAATCCTGTGTCACAAACCTACTGGAGTTCTACGACAGGGTGACAGTAGTAACACAAGAGAGAGAGTGGGGTGGGTAGATTGCAAATTCTTGGACTGTAAGAAGGCGTTTGACACAGTTCCACACAAGAGATTAGTGCAGAAGCTGGAGGACCAGGCAGGAGTAACAGGGAAGGCACTACAATGGATCAGGGAATACCTGTCAGGAAGACAGCAGCGAGTCATGGTACGTGGTGAGGTGTCAGAGTGGGCGCCCGTGACGAGTGGGGTTCCACAGGGGCCAGTCATAGGACCGGTGCTGTTTCTGGTATTTGTGAACGACATGACGGAAGGAATAGACTATGAAGTGTCCCTGTTTGCAGATGATGTGAAGTTGATGAGAAGAATTCAATCGGACGAGAATCAGGCAGAACTACAAAGGGATCTGGACAGGCTGCAAGCCTGGTCCAGCAATTGGCTCCTGGAGTTCAACCCCACCAAGTGCAAAGTCATGAAGATTGGGGAAGGACAAAGAAGACCGCAGACGGAGTACAGTCTATGGGGGCCAGAGACTACAAATCTCAATCAAGGAAAAAGATATTGGGGTGAGTATAACACCAGGCACATCTCCTGAGGCGCACATCAACCAAATAACTGCTGCAGCATATGGGAGCTTAGCAAACCTAAGAACAGCATTCCGATATCTTAATAGAGAATCGTTCAGGACTCTGTACACTGTGTACGTTAGGCCCATACTGGAGTATGCAGCACCAGTTTGGAACCCACACCTAGCCAAGCACGCAAAGAAGCTAGAGAAAGTGCAATGGTTTGCAACAAGACTAGTCCCAGACCTAAGGGGTATGTCCTACGAGGAGAGGTTACGGGAAATTGACCTGACGACACTGGAGGACAGGAGAGATAGGGGAGACATGATAACGACATATAAGATACTGAGAGGAATTGACAAGGTGGACAAAGACAGAATCTTCCAGAGATGGGACACATCAACAAGGGGACACAGTTGGAAGTTGAAGACTCAGATGAATCACAGAGATGTTAGAAAGTATTTCTTCAGTCACAGAGTGGTCGGGAAGTGGAATAATTTGGGAAGCGATGTAGTGGAGGCAGGTTCCATACATAACTTTAAGAAGAGGTATGATAAAGCTCATGGCGCAAGGAGAGTGACCCGGTAGCGGCCAGTGAAGAGGCGGGGCCAGGAGCTGTGACTCGACCCCTGCAACCTCAACTAGGTGAGTAACTAGGTAAGTACACACACACACGCACACACACACACACACGCACACGCACACACACACACGCAGACACATACACACACACAGACACATACACGCAAACACACAACTGGAAGCTGAAGACTCAGATGAGTCAAAGGGATGTTAGGAAGCATTTCTTCAGCCACAGAGTAGTCAGGAAGTGGAATAGTCTAGAGAAAGATATAGTGGAGGCAGGAACCATACATAGTTTTAAGACGAGGTATGATAAAGCTCATGGAGCAGGGAGAGCAGAGACCCAGTAGCGGACAGCGAAGAGGCGGGGCCAGGAGCTGAGTCTCGACCCCTGCAACCACAATTAGGTGAGTACACACACACGCACACACACACACGAACACACACACGCACACACAGTGGGCGCCGGTGACGAGCGGTGTACCGCACGGGTCAGTCCTAGGACCAGTGCTATTCTTGGTATATGTGAATGACATGACGGACGGGATAAACTCAGAAGTGTCTCTGTTCGCAGATGATGTGAAATTAATGAGGATAATCACATTGGATGAGAAACAAGCAGGACTTCAAAGAGACCTGGACAGGCTTGACATCTGGTCTAACAACTGGCTTCTCGAATTTAATCCCACCAAATGCAAAGTCATGAAGATCGGAGAAGGGCAAAGAAGACTAAGGACAGAGTACAGGCTAGGTGTCTCCGGAGACACACATTAATTAACCAGATAACTGCGGCAGCATATGGGCGACTGGCAAGCCTAAGATTAGCGTTCCGTTACCTTAACAAGGAATCGTTCTAGACACTGTACACCGTGTACGTCAGGCCCATACTAGAGTATGCAGCTCCAGTCTGGAACCCACACCTGGTCAACCTGGTCAAGCACTTCAAGAAATTAGAGAAAGTGCAAAGTTTTGCGACAAGACTAGTTCCACAACTCAGGGGACTGTCGTATGAAGAAAGGTTGAGGGAGAGAGGACTAACATCACTGGAGGATAGAAGGGTTAGAGGAGACATAATAAGGACATAAAAAATACTGCGGGGAATCGACAAGGTAGATAGTGACAAGATGTTCCAGAGAGGGAACACAGAAACAAGGGGGCACAACTGGAAGCTGAAGACTCAGATGAGTCAAAGGGATGTTTCGAAGCCTCCACTATATGGCTGACATAGAGTAGTCAGGAAGTGGAATAGTCTAGCTAACGATATAGTGGAGGCAGGAACCATACATAGTTTTAAGATAAGGTATGATAAAGCTCATGGAGCAGAGAGAGCAGAGACCCAGTAGCGGACTGCGAAGAGGCGGGGCCAGGAGCTGAGTCTCGACCCCTGCAACCACAATTACGCGCGCACACACACACGCACACACAGAAACAGTACAAAAATGACATAGCATCGACATAGCACCTAAAATTATGTACAGTCACATCAGAAGGAGGAAAACAGTCAAGGACCAGGTGATAAGACTGAGGAGAGAAGATAAGGAACTCACAAGTAACGATCAAGAGGTATGTGAGGAGCTCAACTCCAGGTTTAAGGAAGTATTCACAGTGAAGGCAGTAAGGCAGCTGGGTAGACAGGACGGGGTGCGTCACCAGCAAGGGATGTATCAAGTGCTAGAGGGCATACACACAACTGAGGAGGAAGTGAAGCAGTTACTCAGTGACCATGATACCTCAAAGGCGATGGGTCCGGACAATATCTCCCCGTGGGTCCTTCGGGAAGGAGCTGAGGTACTGAGTGTGCCACTTACCATAATATTCAACACATCCCTTGAAACTGGGCAGCTACCTGAGGTATGGAAAAAGGCCAACGTAGTCCCCATCTTTAAAAAAGGAGACAGAAAAGAGGCACTAAACTATAGACCTGTGTCACTTACGTGTATAGTGTGCAAAGTCTTGGAGAAAATCATCAGGAAAAGAATGGAGGAGCATCTGGAGCAGAAGAGGATAATCAACGCCAGACAGCACGGATTCAGGGAAGGCAAATCCTGTGTAACAAACCTCCTGGAGTTCTATGATAAAGTAACAGAGGTAAGGCAAGAGAGAGAAGGGTGGGTTGATTGCATTTTTCTGGACTGCAGGAAGGCCTTCGACACAGTTCCTCACATGAGATTAGTAAAGAAGTTGGAAGACCAAGCGTGTATAACAGGAAGGGCACTGGAATGGATCAGGGAATACCTCACAGGGAGGCAACAACGGGTCATGGTGCGTGATGAGGTATCACAGTGGGCGCCTGTGACGAGCGGTGTACCGCAGGGGTCAGTCCTAGGACCAGTGCTATTCTTGGTATATGTGAATGACATGGCGGACGGGATAGACTCAGAAGTGTCTCTGTTCGCAGATGATGTGAAATTAATGAGGAAAATCACATCGTATGAAGACCAAGCAGGACTTCAAAGAGACCTGGACAAGCTTGATATCTGGTCTAGCAACTGGCTTCTCGAATTTAATCCTAAAAAAATGCAAAGTCATGAAGATCGGAGAAGGGCAAAAAACACCGCTGACAGAGTACAGGCTAGGTGGACAAAGGCTACAAACCTCATCTAAGGAGAAAGATCTTGGGGTGAGTATAACGCCAAGCACGTCTCCGGAAACACACATCAACCAGATAACTGCGGCAGCATATGGGCGACTGGCAAACCTAAGATTAGCGTTCCGTTCAAGACATTGTACGCCGTGTACGTCAGGCCCATACTAGAGTATGCAGCACCAGTCTGGAACCCACACTTGGTCAAGCACGTCAAGAAATTAGAGAAAGTGCAAAGGTTTGCGACAAGGCTAGTTCCACAACTCAGGGGACTGTCCTATGAATAAAGGTTGAGGGAAATAGGACTAACAACACTGGAGGACAGAAGGGTTAGAGGAGACATGATAACGACATACAAAATACTGCGGGGAATCGACAAGGTAGATAGTGACAGGATGTTCCAGAGAGAGAACACAGAAACGAGGGGGCACAACTGGAAGCTGAAGACTCAGATGAGCCAAAGGCATGTTAGGAAGCATTTCTTCAGCCATAGAGTAGTCAGGAAGTGGAATAGTCTAGCGAACTATATAGTGGAGGCGAGAACCATACATAGTTTTAGGACAAGGTATGATAAAGCTCATGGAGCAGGCAGAGCAGAGACCCAGTAGAGGACAGCGAAGAGGCGGGGCCAGGAGCTGAGTCTCGACCCCTGCAACCACAATTACGCGCGCACACACACACACACACACACACGCACACACATATACGTCAGGCCCATACTGGAGTATGCAGCAGTAGTTTGGAACCAACACCTGGTCAAGCACGTCGGGAAATTAGAGAAAGTGAAACGGTTTGCAACAAGACTAGTCCCAGAGCTAAGGGGATTGTCCTACGAAGAAAGGTAAAGGGAAATCGGCCTGACGACACTAGAGGACAGGAGGGTTAGGGGAGACATGATAACGACATATAAAATACTGCGAGGAATAGATAAGGTGGACAGAGACAAGATGTTCCAGAGAGGGGACACAGAAACAAGGGGTCACAGTTGGAAGTTGAAGACTCCTATGAGTCAAAGGGATGTTAGGAAGTATTTCTTCAGTTATACAGTTGTCAGGAAATGGAATAGCCTAGAAAGTGACGTAGTGGAGACAGGAACCATGCATAGTTTTAAGAAAAGGTATGATAAAGCTCATGGAGCAGGGAGAGCAGAGACCCAGTAGCGGACATCGAAGAGTAGCGACCAGGAGCTGAGTCTCGACCCCTGCAACCAAAATTAGGTGAGTACACACACACACACACAAACACACACATACACACACACACACATACACACACACACATACACACACACACACACACACGTGAAGCAGTATCGTTAATAGTGCTCCCGGGATTTAGCGTCTAGCAGCTGTCGTACGTTATTATTAGCGGTCATAGTACGTGATTGAATCAGTGAACATACCTACAAGAGTGTAACAGCTTTCTAGAGTGTGAATAATGTGGTAAGATCAAGAATTTTACAATTTAAATTTGAATGCTGGTGATTTTACTGGAAGGTGTGTGAGTGAGGGTAGCAATCAGCTGGTCAGTGCCGGCGACAGTGTTGACATAAATATTCAAAACAATCATATTTAATGGGTCGAGATTTGTTATGACCATAATACTACAGGAAAAAGCGTGAATACCAAGTTTTTTATGCATGATAAAATCTACGGCGGGAGTTACAAAGTGAAGATCATAGCAGCCACCACCAGGAGCCGCCATTATTGTGCAGACGACGTCCCTTGCCTATGTGTGGCAGCAATTTTTGGTTGGTGTTTAAAGTGTCAGTGTCTCGCCCTGCTGGTTGTATGCTATATCATCACTCTCTCCCTAACTTTTAGTGCCAGCAGATAGATAGGAATAACCTTGACAATATTTAGTAAGTGATTTCAAATCTTCAGAAGAGTTGTGTAGCCTAGCGACCCCTCCCCCCCCCTCCTTTTTTTCTCAAAGAACGACAAGCTAGTAAACGTGCACGCACACACTAACACACGTGTACACCAGTAAGCATTATAATAGTAAATATTAGTATACATTAATAAGGATTAGTGACAAATATTTCTATAATCCCCAAAAGAGTAGCGTAGCCTAGCGTGATAAAGCGACCCCCCCCCTTTGTTCTCAAAGAAAGACAAGCTAGTAAAAGTGCACGCACACACATACACACGTGTACATAAGTAAGAATCATATTATTAAATATATTGTATATGTTAATGTGGAATAGGGTGTGAAATATTTCTATAATATTCAAAAGAGTAGCGTGGTCTAGCATGTTAAAGTGACCCCTACCCTTTTTTTCAAAGACTGAGACGCGCGCGCATGTGCACACATACACACACACACACAACTACTGGAGTTCTATGACAGGGTGACAGCAGTAAGACAAGGGAGAGAGGGGTGGGTAGATTGCATTTTCTTGGACTGCAAGAAGGCGTTTGACACAGTTCCACACAAAAGATTAGTGCAAAAGCTGGAGGACCCGGCAGGAATAACAGGGAAGGCTCTGCAATGGATCAGGGAATACCTATTCGGAAGACAACAGCGAGTTATGGTACGTGGCGAGGTGTCAGAGTGGGCACCTGTAACGAGCGGGGTGCCACAGGGATCAGTCGTAGGACCGGTGCTGTTTCTGGTATTTGTGAACGACATGACGGAAGGAATAGACTCCGAAGTGTCCCTGTTTGCAAATGATGTGAAGTTGATGAGAAGAATTCAATCAGACGAGGACCAGGCATAACTACAAAGGGATCTGGACAGGCTGCAAGCCTGATCCAGCGAATGGCTCCTGGAGTTCAACCCCACCAAGTGGAAAGTCATGAAGATTGGGGAAGGGCAAAGAAGACCACAGACGGAGTACAGTCTAGGGGGCCAGAGACTACAAACCTCACTCAACCAAATAACTGCTGCAGCATATGGGCGCCTAGCAAACCTAAGAACAGCATTCCGACATCTTAATAAGGAATCGTTCAGGACCCTGTACACTGTGTACGTTAGGCCCATACTGGAGTATGTAGCACCAGTTTGGAACCCACACCTAGCCAAGCACGTAAATAAACTAGAGAAAGTGCAAAGGTTTGCAACAAGACTAGTCCCGGAACTAAGGGGTAGGTCCTACAAGGAGAGGTTAAGGGAAATCGACCTGACGAAACTGGAGGACAGGAGAGATAGGGGACACATCATAACGACATATAAAATACTGAGAGGAATTGACAAGGTGGACAGGGACAGAATGTTTCAGAGATGGGACACAGTAACAAGGGAACACAGTTGGAAGTTGAAGACTCAGATGAATCACAGGGATGTTATGAAGTATTTCTTCAGTCACAGAGTGGTCGGGAAGTGGAATAGTTTGGGAAGCGATGTAGTGGAGGCAGGTTCCATACATAGCTTTAAGAAGAGGTATGATAAAGCTCATGGCGCAGGGAGAGTGACCCAGCAGCGGCCAGTGTAAAGGCGGGGTCAGGAGCAATGTCTCGACCCCTGCAACAACAACTAGGTGAGTACACACACACACACACACACACACACACACACACATACACTCATACACTCATACTCACATATTCACGAACTCAGACAAACCAAACCTAACATATTAGATCATAAATCCCTCCCCTCCATCACACCTATTTTTTACACAAATCTGAAGGAGCTAGAGCATCCTAACAGGATAAAAAATAGGATCTCAAATGGGAGAACGTAAAGGCAAGGGAACTAAGGAGGGTTGGTCTGAAAATGAAGAATGGGTAGAACGGCTCAAGAACAAAATGGATAAAGAATGGGAAAAAAGGATAAATGAGCTTTACAATAACATGTTAGAGAAGATATCTGCAGAGAGCAAAAAGTGAGAATCACGAGCTGTAGGAGCCAAGGCAAAGATACAAAGACTGGAGGAAGAAATGGATGTGCTAAAGCAAGATGTAAAGATGAGGTCCGAAAGGAGGAAGGTGACTGAAATGGGATCATCAGTAGGCAGGGAGGGGACTAAAGGAGGGGATGGAGCTAAGTCTTTAGCAGACGTACTATCAGGTCATCAGAGTGTCCAGGAGATGATAAGGGAAACAACAAAGGAGATGTTTAAATCAGATTCAGAGATATTGAGAGAAAATAAATGGGAAGAAGAGAGGGAGAGATCAATAATTATTCATGGGCTTCAGGAGGCTGAAGGGAAGACCTATGATAAAAGAAAGCATTGGGAGGAAACAGAGAGCATCATTGCAATAACAGGAGAGAAGGACATGTCTCAGGCAGAAAATTTTCACAGTCTTGGGGGGTATTCGAAAGAAAAAAATCTACCAATCAAATTGACATTCAAGACGGAAGTGGTAAGGAACAGGATAATACAACAAAAGCCAATGTTAAAAGAATCTCAGGAACATCAACAAGTGTACCTCAATCGAGACAGAACACGAAAAGAAAGGGAACAACTGAAAGTGAGAGCAAGATGGAATCAGTGGAAGGAAAGAGATAGGACAGGCAATGACAGACAGGAAAGAACAGCCTCTGGGGAAACATCAAACACATATGCTCTTAGAAACCCCTCAACCCTTGTCACCACATATCAACCAAACACAAACCACAAACAAACCACACATCATAGACCCCACCCCCCTAAGCACTAATTTCACAGTCACAGCAGCTTCCCAACTCCCCAGCCTTCACCTTCCTCTCCCATCTCCCAAAATACAGTAATGGAAAGGAAGCTAAAGGTATGGTACACCAATGCAGATGGAATAACAAATAAGAGTGAAAAGAGACAAGAACGAATCACTAATGCATCACCTGACATCATAGCACTAACAGAAACAAAACTTACAGGGATGATAACAGATGCAATCTTTCCACTTGGATATCAGATCCTGAGGAAAGACAGAGAGAACAGAGGAGTGGGAGGAGTAGTGCTGCTCATCAAAAAACAGTGGAGTTTTGTGGAAGTGGGAGGAATGGACAGAAGGGAAACAGAAGACTTCATTGTTGGAACACTTCAGACTGGGGGTCCAAAGGTGATGATAGCAGTGATGTATAACCCACCACTGAACAGCAGGAGAACAAGACAAGAGTATGATGTGCACAATAGGGCAATGGTGGGTACACTAGCTGAAGTGGCCAGGAGGGCTCATATGGGTAGGACAAAATTACTCATAATGGGGGATTTCAATCATAAAAAGATTGACTAGGAAAATCTAGAACCACATGGGGGTCCAGAAACATGGAGGGTTAAGATGTTGGAGACTGTATTGGAGAACTTCATGCACCAGCATGTTAGGGATACAACCAGAGAGAGAGGAGAGGATGTTGCAGCAAGGCTGGATCTCATATTCACCTTGAATAGCTCAAACATAGGGATATCACACACGAAAGACCCCTTGGCGCTAGTGATCATGATGTCCTGAGTTTTGAATACCTTGTAGAGTTACAAATGGAGAATGCAGCAGTGCGGAACAACGAGAGAAGCCGAACTTCAAAAGGGGACTACATAGGAATGAAAGTTTCTGCATGAAGTGCAGTGGAAAGAGAACTAGAGGGAAAGAAGTAAATGAAATGATGGAACTAGTGACCACTAAGTGCAGGGAAACAGAGGAGAAGTTCATACCAAAGGGTAACAGAAAAAAGTAAGACCAGAGTGAGCCCATGGTTTAACTGGAGGTGTAAAGAGGCTAAAGCCAAGTGTGCTAGAGCATGGAAAAGTATAGAAGGCAAAGGACTCAAGAAAACAAGGAGTTGAGTAGAAGAACCAGAAAGAATATTCTGGGATAAGGAGAGAGGCCCAGAGGCAATACGAGACGACAGCATCAAAAGCCAAATCTGAACCAAAGTTGTTATACAGTCATATTAGGAGAAAAACAACAGTCAAGGACCAGGTAATCAGGCTGAGGAAAGAAGGAGGGGAGCTCACAAAGAGTGACCAGGAAGTATGTGATGAACTAAACACAAGATTTAGAGAAGTATTTACGGTAGAGACAGGGATGCTTCCAGAAAATCGTGGAGGTAGGGTGTACCAGCAGGTGCTGGACTCAATACACATAACCAAGGTAGAGGTGATGAAACTGCTAGGTGAACTAGATACATCAAAGGCGGTGGGCCCAGATAACATATCTATCTCCTTGGATACTGAGAGAAGGAGCAGAGGCACTGTGTGTGCCGCTAGCAACAATCTTCAGTAAATCTATCGAAACTGGACAATTGCCTGAGGCGTGGAAGACAGAAATGTAGTTCCAATTTTTAAGAAGGGAAACAGACAGGAAGCGTTAAACTATCGACCAGTGTCTCTGACTTGTATAGTATGTAAAATAATGGAAAAGATCTTCAGGAGAAGAGTTGTGTAACATATTGAAAAGATTGGGCTCATACATGACAATCAGCACGGCTTCAGAGATGGGAAATCCTGTGTCACAAATCTACTTGAGTTCTACGATAAGGTAACAGAAGTAAGACAGGAGAGAGAGGGATGGGTAGATTGCATCTTTTGGACTGTAAGAAGGCTTTTGACACAGTACCACACAAGAGACTGGTGCAAAATTAGAGGAGCAGGCAGGAATAATAGCGAAAGTACTGCAATGGATCAGGGAATACCTGACAGGAAGGAAACAACGAGTGTTGGTACGTGATGAAGTGTCAGATTGGGCGCATGTGTCGAGTGGGGTTCCACAAGGGTCAGTCCTAGGTCCGGTGCTGTTTCTTATATATGTGAATGACATGATGGAAGGAATAGATTCAGAAGTGTCACTGTTCGCTGATGATGTGAAACTGATGAGGAGAATACAAGCAGACGAGGATCAGTTAAGATTACAAGGGGATCTGGACAGACTACAAGTCTAGTCAAACAAATGGCTCCTGGAGTTTAACCCCAGTAAGTGTAAGGCCATGAAGATTAGGGAAGGACACAGAAGACCGCAGACGGCATACATGTTAGGGAATCAAAGGCTGCAAACGTCACTTAAAGAAAAGGATCTTGGAGTAAGCATTATAACGAACATGTCTCCTGAGGCACACGTCAATCAAATAACTGCTGCAGCATATGGGCGATTGGCAAACCTGAGATTAGCGTTTAGACATCTGAGTAAGGAGTCATTCATGACATTGTACACCGTGTATGTCAGGCTAATACTGGAGTATGCAGCACCAGTATGGAACCCTCACCTAGTCAAACACGTCAAGAAATTGAAAAGTGCAAAAATTTGCAACACGTTTAGTCCCGGAACTGAGAGGTATGTCTTATGAAGAGAGGTGAAGGGAACTCAACCTGATGACACTAGAGGACAGGAGGGACAGGGAGGACATGATAACAACGTATAAAATACTAAGAGGAATTGACAAGGTGGACAGGGCTCGAATGTTTCAGAGATGGGATACAGGAACAAGGGGCCACTATTGGAAGCTGAAAACTCAGATGAGTCATAGGGATGTTAGGAAGTATTTCTTTAGCCTTAGAGTTGTAAATAAGTGGGATAATCTGGAGAGTGAAATAGTGGAAGCAAGTTCCATACATAGCTTTAAGAAGAGGTATGATAAAGCAAATGGAGCAGGGAGAGAGTGAATTAGTATCGACCAGTGAAGAGGCGGGGCCAGGAGCTATGACTCGACCCCTCCAACCACATATAGGTGAGTACATATAGGTGAGTACAGTGACTGTGATATTACATGATTTATCTTCTTCAGGCCCATTATAAAAATTAATTACTGACTGACCTAAATAATAAATGTTAGATAACAAAGTACTGAAGATATTCTTTGAGAAAGATGAGAATATGTGAAGAAGTGATAAATATGAGACACTTGATGATAAAACAAAGATGTTTTATGACTAATCTTGCGAAAGATGAAGTTTAACTAGAAATAATTATTTAGTAATTGAATAATTCTCTCTCAAATGCCACACATATACTTCTCTCCTCTCTACTATAAAGTAAAAAAAGCCACCATCAACGCAAAACACAAACTCTTGTGCATGAAAATAATATTTATCACCTCGGAAGTGTTGGTCTCTTGACGGAAGAATTTTGTGATGTTCCTGTAGTCTGTTAAGTAAATATATTCCTTAATGTTTCCAATAATACTTTATACTGTGATGTGTGAATGTTATAGTACACTATTTTGTGATGTGATGTTCGTATGTTAGATTTATATTATACCTGGAGTGTGATCGTAAATGATCTTTCAGCAACCAGTCCTGATAAAGCAAACGCAGTCTTCTTATATACGCTTTTAATCCTTATTTTTCATATATCAAGATTAATGAGTGTGTCTTCATTTATCTTCCTTCTTCGTATCTTCATATCTTTCAAAATGAATGTCTAGAGAATACTGAAAACAGCTGATTAACATGAACAGCTGTTTTCACGGAGGCAGAAAATAGATAAACACACGGATACTCATCTACTATCCAAAAATAACATTCACAAATACACTTACTCAATATACAGTACATGTGGAGGAATGAGCTCCTACGATAACATGAACTGATACAGCTACTTAGCTTATTGATGAATCCAAGATGTTGCAGCCATCCCCAACACCTTCTCAGGGGAAACATCTATGGCCTCATTCTCCACAGGGCTGTATGGTAAACATCAAGTGAGTATAATTATTGCCCCAAAGGAGCATATGCCCTATATCAGTCATTTGACAGACTGAAAGGCGGGTTACTCACGGTTTTTGGGCGGATCGCCCACGATTCACCGGGTGATATGATAAATCTGCCTAAAGCAAATTATGCATTCCTAACTGCGCAGTAGGTGGCATCTAAGTTTAAGCAGACTTACCTGGGTATTTGTAACGGACCGTTAATTCACACCCGGATATCGCTGTCTTGTTTGAAGAACGCTGCTGAAGAGTCACTGCCTTGTTAGACGACGCAAACTCATTATCCCTTTACGTTCTTTAATGTCAGTCTTTTTGCAGTAGTCAAAAGCTGTGCACACTTCTGAATATACCGCGATTTTATACACTAAACGCGTTGGAACAGAATTCTTATCCGATTTCCCGACGTTAGTGGAGATTGAGGGAGGACGAACGCATACGACGATTGTCTCTTTGTCCGGTTATAAACTGCGCCGTAGCACCTTTCCCTTAGAAATCTTAAGTCAATCTGCCGCGCCCCTGCATCCCGCAGCTCGGTCAAGTGGCATCGCTGAGGTCAGCTCACCTAATTGTGGTTGCAGGGGTCGAGACTCAGCTCCTGGCCCCGCCTCTTCGCTGTCTGCTACTGGGTCTCTGCTCTCCCTGCTCCATGAGCTTTATCATACCTTGTCTTAAAACTATGTATGGTTCCTGCCTCCACTATATCTTTCTCTAGTCCATTCCACTTCCTGACTACTCTGTGGCTGAAGAAATGTTTCCTGACATCCCTTTGACTCATCTGAGTCTTCAGCTTCCAGTTGTGTCCCCTTGTTTCTGTGTTCCCTCTCTGAAACAACCTGTCACTATCTACCTTGTCAATTCCCCGCAGTATTTTGTATGTCGTTATCATGTCTCCTCTGACCTTTCTTTCCTCCAGTGTTGTTAGTCCTATTTCCCTCAACCTTTCTTCATAAGACAGACCCTGAGTTGTGGAACTAACCTTGTCGCAAACCTTTGCACTTTCTCTAGTTTCCTTACGTGCTTGACCAGGTGTGGGTTCCAGACTGGTGCTGCATATTCTAATATGGGCCTGACGTACACGGTATACAGTGTCTTGAACGATTCCTTGTTAAGGTAACGGAACGCTAATCTAAGGTTTGCCAGACGCCCATATGCTGCCGCAGTTATCTGGTTGATGTGTGCCTCCGGAGACGTGCTAGGCGTTATACTCACTCCAGGTCTTTCTCCTTTTCCGAGGTTTGTAGCCTTTGTCCGCCTAGCTTGTACTCTGTCAGCGGTCTTCTTTGCCCTTCTCCGATCCTCATGACTTTGCATTTGGAGGATTGAATTCGAGAAGCCAACTGCTAGACCAGATGTCGAGCTTGTCCAGGTCTGTTTGCAGCCCTGCCTGGTCCTCTTCTGATGTGATTCTCCTCATTATTTTCACATCATCTGCGAATAGAGACACTTCTGAGTCTATCCCATCCGTCATGTCATTTACATAAACCAGGAATAACACTGGTCCTAGGACTGACCCCTGCGGTACACCACTCGTCACAGGCGCCCACTGTGATACCTCACCACGCACCATGACCCGTTGTTGCCTCCCTTTGAGGTATTCCCTGATCCATTCCAGTGCCCTTCCTGTTATACCTGCTTGTTCTTCCAACTTCTTTACTAATCTCATGTGAGGAACTGTGTCGAAGGCCTTCCTGCAGTCCAGGAAAATGCAATCAACCCACCCTTCTCTCTCCTGCCTTACCTCTGTTACTTTATCATAGAACTCTAGGAGGTTTGTTACACAGGATTTGCCTTCCCGGAATCCATGCTGTCTGGTGTTTATTATCCTGTTCCGCTCAAGGTGTTCCACCATTCTTTTCCTGATGATTTTCTCCAGGACTTTGCACACTTTACATGTAAGTGACACCGGTCTATAGTTTAGTGCCTCTTTTCTGTCTCCTTTTTTAAAAATGGGGACTACATTGGCCTTCTTCCATACCTCAGGTAGCTGCCCAGTTTCAAGGGATGTGTTGAAAATTGTGGTAAGTGGCACACTCAGTACCTCAGCTCCTTCCCGAAGAACCCACGGGAGATATTGTCCGGACCCATCGCCTTTGAGGTATCGAGGTCACTGAGTAACTGCTTCACTTCCTCCTCAGTTGTGTGTAAGCCCTCTAGCACTTGGTACATCCCTTGTTGGTGACGAACCATGTCCTGTCTACCCAGCTGCCTTCCTTCCTCCATTGTGAATACTTCCTTAAACCTCAAGTTGAGCTCCTCACATACCTCTTGATCATTACTTGTGAGTTCCCCCTCTTTCTCCTCAGCCTTATCACCTGGTCCTTGACTGTTGTCTTCCTTCTGATGTGACTGAACATCAGTTTGGTCGGACTTAACTTTCGATGCTATGTCGTTTTCGTACTGTTTCTGGGCCTCCCTCCGTACTTGTGCATACTCGTTTCTAGCTCTTCTACTAATCTCTTTGTTTACTTGGGTTCTTTGCCTTCTGTACCGTTTCCATTCTCTGATACTCTGATTCTTTGCCTCCCTGCACCTTTGGGTAAACCAGGGGCTCTTTCTGGCCTTCCCATTTAAACATTTGCCTCTGGGTATAAACCGTTCCTCTGCCTAAATTTCAACACTTGCAAACCACTGCAACAACTTACAATTCAAGAGCTCATGTTCTCTAAATTTCGATCACTAGAGCACAAGATTGTAGGCAAGTTTAGTAATGGAAATAACAGTTTTCTATATCCCTTTCCTGCTAAGGTAAAGAGTAACATATCTCAATGTCTATCACTGATTACAGTACATTAACATTGGTTGCAACCCTGGTCAGCTACTACGTGACTCTTGGCTGTTTGGGTTCGTCCATATGTTTTCGATTAAACTGTTGACCATTAAGTTGTTTATCAGGAAGCTAGGCACGCCGTCTGGCCCTTTCTAAGGGCCGGGCCCCTAAGGGCAGGGCCCTTTCTTCAGAAAGGGCTGGTACCCCCCTCTTTTGGAGAATTTTCTCCACAGTACACGAGGTGTGAGAGATACATGTCTAGTACATATTGTTACTGATTATAATGCGAAAATCTCATCCAGCTCCTCCGAGCTGGATCGCGTGCCCAAAATACAGCATGCATTACCCTTCTGAACAGCAGCGCTGAGTCGCTGGAACAGAAAACTAGCTGCCCTGGGAACCCTAGTTACCCTGTTGAGTCTTTTGTCCAGCTCCTTGAGGAACTTAGATGCACTCTTTCCCCATGAGCCAAGGGTCTCCGAGCCTGTGGGAACAAACATATAATGATGGACAAGTTCTCCATATTTTCTCGACTTCTGGGACTCCCTGAAGGTGGCAGCTGCCCCTCCTTCCTCCCTGGTGTATTGGAGATAGGTATCAGCCAAGGTAGATGCACATGTGTAGTCCCACACCACCTGCTTGCCGTCTGTCCAGGCTTGAAGGGTGATATCATCTGGACGCTTTTGGCTGCCATCAGATCTGCATAGTTGGGATGGCTCCCTTACTGCTGGGCATCCGGCTGTTGTGAGGCTCCTCTTGATAATGTTATTAACCTCTTCATATCTTGCAATCTTTTCCTCGGATTTACGACACACAAGACCATGGTACCCGAATCGGTCTGCTGCTTCACTGTCACAAATACACCTGTGTTCGGCTTGTGCTAAGGCTGGAGTTAGGAACAGCCAACAGAAAGTCCCCTGCATGAGAAGCTCTCACTGCAAGGAGGTGGGCTCTATCCTTCCCTGACACACTCTGAAGCATTGCTGAGGCTATATTCTCTACTATTGGGCCATCCCAGTGCGACTGTTTATAGTTGTTGGGGGGAGCAGGCCTGGTTTCAGAGCCCGTTAGATTATCCCAGATCCTGGCTCCGTCGACGAACTTTTGGTCATGGATTCCAATCTTGTCTCTAGGATGTTCAGGGAGAATCGCTGCTACAAGCCTTCTGGATGCAATGCATGAAGACAGGAAAACAGGTAGCGCAATCTGAGATGACTTGCAGACACCAATGCCTCCTAGTCTGACTGGGAGTGTAGCTTGGTCCCACTGCCCATCTTCTAGAGTAAGGTTAAGTAAAGATCTGCCTCAGGATACTGTCATATTCGTGCAGTATAGGGTTATCATATGAAGGATCACATCTTAGGAAATATGTCAACCTGGGCAGACTCAAGCATTTAGTGAGAAGGTACAAGGCATCAGGCATCATGGGTGTCAAGATTGCCTATTCGTTGTTCCATTCTCCTCAATTCTTCCAGTTTCTTCCTGAGAATTATGTCAATGGCATCGCTTCCCAGAGGTGCTCCAAGCAAGACACTATTTGTAGGGGCAATGACTTGCTCCTGGTAGTTTTGATATCACTGCACTTGTTGATTGACTGAGACGATTTCACATTTGGATGGAGAAAATGTATTTACTATAGACAGAGACTGCAACATAAATACAAGATCAAGATTTTCATTGACTAGCCTCTCCTGGGTGGTCGAGCTGTGTGGCAGTTTGGTGTACGGTCGTGGCTGTCTTGGTGGGTGTAATTACTGGACGCAGTTTTCTGCGTGTCACCTCCAGTAATTCCACCCACCTGGACAGTCTCTACCGTAGACCAGCTAGACAAGACCAAGTTTCCACCCAGCAAAGGTCACTGGGGGTGGCAACAGCTGACTCTGGGGAAGTGGGGAAGGGAGTCCACCTGGGGTGACACAAGTGGACTCCTGAAGACACTGATCCGGGGAAGGTACCGCTGACCATAGGTGAGTGGGGAAGGGAAGACATCTGGGAACGAACGGATGGATTCCTGGATACATGAACCTGGGGAAGGCGTGGGAGGGAGTGGACCTTAAAGACGAACCACTGGCCTCCACGTGGCAGGGTCTGGTAACTCATAGATAACTCTGAGGCTGACAGTGGTCGCATATAATAATTTTGTATTTATTATTTATAATCAGTGATTTCCTAATTAATTATTTTCGTAATTATTTATAATTAGTGATTTCGTAATGTTGTGTAATATGAGTAATGTGTAATATAAGTACAGATTCAGTGTGCCGATGTAAGTGGACTGCAGGATCAATGTAAGAAATAATCAGGACCTCAAGACCAGAAATCAGAAAAACGTACATTCACATAACACCACACATACAAATGCAAACACACACACACACACACATACACACACATCACATGAGATTAGTAAAGAAGTTGGAAGAACAAGCAGGTATAACAGGAAGGGCACTGGAATGGATCAGGGAATACCTCACAGGGAGGCAACAACGGGTCATGGTGCGTGATGAGGTATCACAGTGGGCGCCTGTGACGAGCGGCGTACCGCAGGGGTCAGTCCTAGGACCAGTGTTATTCTTGGTATATGTAAACGACATGACGGATGGGATAGACTCAGAAGTGTCTCTGTTCGCAGATGATGTGAAATTAATGAGGAGAATCACATCGGAAGAGGACCAAGCAGGACTTCAAACAGACCTAGACAAGCTTGACATCTGGTCTAGCAACTGGCTTCTCGAATTCAATCCCACCAAATGCAAAGTCATGAAGATCGGAGAAGGGCAAAGAAGACCGCTGACAGAGTACAGGCTAGGTGGACAAATTCTACAAACCTCGGCAAAGGAGAAAGACCTTGGGGTGAGTATAACGCCAAACACGTCTCCGGAGGCACACATGAACCAGATAACTGCGGCATCATATGGGCGACTGGCAAACCTAAGATTAGCGTTCCGTTACCTAAACAAGGAATCGTTCAAGACACTGTACACCGTGTACGTCAGGCCCATACTAGAATATGCAGCACCAGTCTGGAACCCACACCTGGTCAAGCACGTAAAGAAACTAGAGAAAGTGCAAAGGTTTGCGACAAGGCTAGTTCCACAACTCAGGGGTCTGTCCTATGAAGAAAGGTTGAGGGAAATACGAATAACAACACTGGAGGAAAGAAGGGTCAGAGGAGACATGATAACGACATACAAAATACTGCGGGGACTCGACAAGGTAGACAGTGACAGGATGTTCCAGAGAGGGAACACAGAAACAAGGGGACACAACTGGAAGCTGAAGACTCAGATGAGTCAAAGGGATGTTAGGAAGCATTTCTTCAGCCACAGAGTAGTCAGGAAGTGGAATAGTCTAGAGAAAGATATAGTGGAGGCAGGAACCATACATAGTTTTAAGACGAGGTATGATAAAGCTCATGGAGCAGGGAGAGCAGAGACCCAGTAGCGGACAGCGAAGAGGCGGGGCCAGGAGCTGAGTCTCGACCCCTGCAACCACAATTAGGTGAGTACACACACACACACACACACACACACACACATATATATATATATATATATATATATACATATACATACATACATACATATATATATATATATATATATATATATATATATATATATATATATATATATATATATATTTTATTAACACATCGGCCGATTCCCACCAAGGCAGGGTGGCCCGAAAAAGAAAAACTTTCATCATCATTCACTCCATCACTGTCTTGCCAGAAGGGTGCTTTACACTACAGTTATAAAACTGCAACATTAACACCCCTCCTTCAGAGTGCCGGCACTGTACTTCCCATCTCCAGAACTCAAGTCCGGCCTGCCGGTTTCCTGAATCCCTTCATAAATGTTACTTTGCTCACACTCCAACAGCACGTCAAGTATTAAAAACCATATGCCTCCATTCACTCCTATCAAATACGCTCACACATGCTTGCTGGAAGTCCAAGCCCTCCACACAAAACTTCCTTTACCCCTCCCTCCAACCTTTCCTAGGCCGACCCCTATCCCGCCTTCCCTCCACTACAGATTTATACACTCTCGAAGTCACTCTGTCTCGTTCCATTCTCTCTACATGTCCAAACCACCTCAACAACCCCTCCTCAGCTCTCTGGACAATCGTTTTGGTAATCCCGCACCTCCTCCTATTTTCCAAACTCCGAATTCTCTGCATTATATTCACACCACACATTGACCTCAGACATGACATCTCCACTGCCTCCAGCCTTCTCCTCATTGCAACATTCATCACCCATGCTTCACACCCATATAAGAGCGTTGGTATAACTATACTCTCATACATTCCCCTCTTTACTTCCATGGGCAAGGTTCTTTGTCTCCACAGACTCCGAAGTGCTCCACTCACCCTTTTCCCCTCATCAATTCTATGATTCACCTCATCCTTCATAGACCCATCCGCCGACATGTCCACTCCCAAATATCTGAATACATTCACCTCCTCCATACTCTCTCCCTCCAATCTGATATCCAATCTTTCGTCACCTATTCTTTTTGTTATCCTCATCACCTTACTCTTTCCTATATTCACTTTCAATTTTCTTCTTTTACACACCCTACCAAATTCATCCACCAACCTCTGCAGCTTCTCTTCAGAATCTCCCAAAGCACAGTGTCATCAGCAAAAAGCAACTGTGACAACTCCCACTTTGTATTTGCTTCTTTATCTTTTAGCCCAACACCTCTTGCCAAGACCCTCGCATTCACTTCTCTTACAACCCCATCTATAAATATATTGAACAACCACGGTGACATCACACATCCTTGTCTAAGGCCCACTTTTACTGGGAAATAGTCCCCTTCCCTCCTACACACTCTAACCTGAGCCTCACTACCCTCATAAAAACTCTTCACTGCTTTCAGTAACCTTCCTCCTATTCCATACACCTGCAACATCTGCCACATTGCCCCCTATCTACCCTATCATACGCCTTTTCCAAATCCATAAATGCCACAAAAACATCTTTACCCTTATCCAAATACTGTTCACCTATATGTTTCACTGTAAACACTTGGTCTACACACCCCTACCTTTCCTAAAGCCCTCTTGTTCATCTGCTATCCTGCTTTCTGTTTTACTCTTAATTCTTTCAATAATAACTCTACCATACACTTTACCAGGTACACTCAACAGACTTATTCCCTATAATTTTGCACTCTCTTTTGTCCCCTTTGCCTTTATACAAAGGAACAATACACGCTCTCTGCCAATCCCTAGGTACCTTACCCTCTTCCATACATTTATTAAATAATAGCACCAACCACTCCAAAATTATATCCCCACCTGCTTTTAACATTTCTATCTTTATCCCATCAATCCCAGCTGCCTTACCCCCTTTCATATATATATATATATACAAACTCACACACACACACATACAATCACACACACCCGGCACATCTCCTGAGGCGCACATCAACCAAATAACTGCTGCAGCATACGGACGCCTGGCAAACTTAAGAACAGCATTCCGACATCTTAAGAAGGAGTCATTCAGGACCCTGTACACTGTGTACGGTAGGCCCATACTGGAGTATGCATATCCAGTTTGGAACTATCACCTAGCCAAGCATGTAAGGAAACTAGAGAAAGTGCAAAGGTTTGCAACAAGACTAGTCCCGGAGCTAAGGGGTATGTCCTACGAGGATAGGTTACGAGAAATCGACCTGACGACACTGGAAGACAGGAGAGATAGAGGGGATATGATAACGACATATAAAATACTGAGAGGAATCGACAAGTTGGACAGAGACAGAATGTTCCAGAGGTGGGACACAGCAACAAGGGGTCACAGTTGGAAGTTGAAGACTCAGATGAACCACAGGGCCGTTAGGAAATAATTCTTCAGTCACAGAGTTGTCAGGAAGTGGAATAGTCTGGGAAGTGATGTAGTGGAGGCAGGATCCATACATAGCTTTAAGGAGAGGTATGATAAATCTCATGTGTGGCAGACTTGCCAGGTTGCAGGATCAACAGTGTGATAGACTTGCCAGGTTGCAGGATCAACAGTGAGACAGACTTGCCAGGTTGCAGGATTAACAGTGTGATGCACTTTCCAGGTTGCAGGATCAACAGAGAGACGAACTTGCCAGGTTCCAGGATCAACCTTGCCAAGTTGCAAAATCAACAGTGTGATGGACTTCCCAGGTTGCAGGATCAACAATGTATTGGACTTGTCAGGTTGCAGGATCAACAGTGTGATGGACTTGCCAGGTTGCAGGATCAACAGTGTGATAGACTTGCCAGGTTGCAGGATCAACAGTGTGATAGACTTGCCAGGATTGCAGGATCAAGTGTGTGATAGACTTGCCAGGTTGCAGGATCAACAGTGGTGACTTGCCAGGTTCAGGATCAACAG
>WNWK01024243.1:0-29998 GCA_009830355.1 Cherax destructor
CAGTATAATATCATCATATTGTAATTTGAAAACAAATTTTAACTAGAATAAACTCAATAAATTTATCTATTATTATGTACATAGTCTTTAAGTTACTAGATTAGCTGCCCCTAATGCCATGGCATGTCAGTGGCTCTCCTTTCACTCAATTTATATTGTAACTACCAATACCTATGTAATCTGCAATGAAATAAAATTTACTTTACTTTACTTTACTATTGTTTGACTTCTCATAGATGTAATGGTTGCAGCAGTCATCAGTGAATATCTGAAAAGTACCCAGCAACATTGTACAGCAAGTCCTCATTTAACGTCGTTTTGTTCATCATCGTTTCGTTATAACATTGATGAGGAAAAAATCAATTCTCGGCTAAGGCCACTGTCTGTGTGGAGTTTGCACATTCTCCCCACGTCTGTGTTGTTTTTCTCCAGGTATTCTGGTTTACTCTCACATCTCAAAGATGTGCATGCTTGGTTAATTGGTGTGTCTAAATTGTCCCAGTATGAGTGGGTGTGTGAGCGTGGCCTGCAGTGGAATGACATCCTGTCTAGGGTTGGTTTCTGCCTTGTGCCTGGAGCTGCCGGGATAGGCTTGGGCCACCCGCAACCCTGAACTGGAATAAGCGGGTTGGAAAATGAATGAAAGAATACAAATTGTTGTACCCAGCAACATTGTACAGCAAGTCCTCATTTAACATCGTTTTGTTCATTATCGTTTCGTTATAACATTGATGAGGAAAAAATCAATTCTCGGCTAAGGCCACTGTCTGTGTGGAGTTTGCACATTCTCCCCACGTCTGTGTGGGTTTTCTCCAGGTATTCTGGTTTACTCTCACATCTCAAAGATGTGCATGCTAGGTTAATTCGTGTGTCTAAATTGTCCCAGTATGAGTGGGTGTACTCACCTAATTGTGGTTGCAGGGGTCGAGACTCATCTCCTGGCCCCGCCTCTTCGCTGTCCGCTACTGGGTCTCTGCTCTCTCTGCTCCATGAGCTTTATCATACCTTGTCTTAAAACTATGTATGGTTCTTGCCTCCACTATATCTTTCTCTAGACTATTCCACTTCCTGACTACTCTATGGCTGAAGAAATGCTTCCTAACATCCCTTTGACTCATCTGTGTCTTCAGCTTCCAGTTGTGTCCCCTTATTTCTGTGTTCCCTCTCTGGAACATCCTGTCACTGTCTACCTTGTCGATTCCCCGCAGTATTTTGTATGTCGTTATCATGTCTCCTCTGACCCTTCTTTCCTCCAGTGTTGTTAGTCCTATTTCTCTCAACCTTTCTTCATATGACAGTCCCCTGAGTTGTGGAACTAACCTTGTCGCAAACCTTTGCACTTTCTCTAGTTTCTTTACGTGCTTGACCAGGTGTGGGTTCCAGACTGGTGCTGCATATTCTAGTATGGGCCTGACAGTGTCTTAAGGTAACGGAACGCTAATCTTAGGTTTGCCAGTCGCCCATACGCTGCCGCAGTTATCTGGTTGATGTGTGCCTCCGGAGACGTGCTTGGCGTTATACTCACCCCAAGGTCTTTCTCCATTGCCGAGGTTTGTAGCCTTTGTCCGCCTAGCCTGTACTCTGTCAGCGGTCTTCTTTGCCCTTCTCCGATCTTCATGACTTTGCATTTGGTGGGATTGAATTCGAGAAGCCAGTTGCTAGACCAGATGTCAAGCTTGTCCAGGTCTGTTTGAAGTCCTGCTTGGTCCTCTTCCGATGTGATTCTCCTCATTAATTTCACATCATCTGCGAACAGAGACACTTCTGAGTTTATTCCGTCCGTCATGTCATTTACATATACCAAGAATAACACTGGTCCTAGGACTGACCCCTGCGGTACACCGCTCGTCACAGGCGCCCACTGTGATACCTCATCACGCACCATGACCCGTTGTTGCCTCCCTGTGAGGTATTCCCTGATCCATTCCAGTGCCCTTCCTGTTATACATGCTTGTTCTTCCAACTTCTTTACTAATCTCATGTGAGGAACTGTGTCGAAGGCCTTCCTGCCGTCCAGGAAAATGCAATCAACCCACCCTTCTCTCTCTTGCCTTACCTCTGTTACGCCTTACCTCTGTTACTTTATCATAGAACTCCAGGAGGTTTGTTACACAGGATTTGCCTTCCCGGAATCCGAGCTGTCTGGTGTTTATTATCCTGTTCAGCTCCAGATGCTCCACCATTCTTTTCCTGATGATTTTCTCCAGGACTTTGCTCACTATACACGTAAGTGACACCGGTCTATAGTTTAGTGCCTCTTTTCTGTCTCCTATTTTAAAGATGGGGACTACTTTGGCCTTTTTCCATATCTCAGGTAGCTGCCCAGTTTCAAGGGATGTGTTGAATATTATGGTAAGTGGCACACTTAGTACCTCAGCTCCTTCCCGGAGAACCCACGGGGAGATATTGTCCGGACCCATCGCCTTTGAGGTATCAAGGTCACTGAGTAACTGCTTCACCTCCTCCTCAGTTGTGTGTATGCCCTCTAGCACTTGATACATCCCTTGTTGGTGATGCACCCCATCCTGTCTACCCAGCTGCCTTCCTTCCTCCACTGTGAATACTTCCTTAAACCTCAAGTTGAGCTCCTCACATACCTCTTGATCGTTACTTGTGAGTTCCCCATCTTCTCTCCTCAGCTTTATCACCTGGTCCTTGACTGTTGTCTTCCTTCTGATGTGACTGTACATCAGTTTCGGGTCGGACTTAACTTTTGATGCTTTGTCGTTTTCGTACTGTTTCTGGGCCTCCCTCCGTACCTGTGCATACTCGTTTCTAGCTCTTCTACCAATCTCTTTGTTTACTTGGGTTCTTTGCCTTCTGTACCTTTTCCATTCTCTGACACTCTGAGTCTTTGCCTCCCTGCACCTTTGGGTAAAGCAGGGGCCCTCTTTCTGGCCTTCCTATTTAAACATTTTCCTCTGGGTATAAACCGTTCCTCTGCCTCCTTGCACTTTGCCCCTATGTATTCCATCATTTAATTTATTGCCTGTCCTTCCATTTCCCTTTCCCACTGAACCTCCTGCAGGAAATTCCTCATGCCTGTGTAGTTTCCTCATTTAAAGTCTGGTTTGTCTCTTTTGGTACCGTTTTCCCACTCCACCTGTAGCTCTACAATGTACTCAAAGCTCAGCACCATATGGTCGCTGGCTCCCAGGGGGCTCTCGTGTGTTATGTCTTCAATATCTGAGCTGTTCAGGGTGAATACAAGGTCCAGTTTTGCTGGTTCATCCTCTCCTCTCTCTCTGGTCGTGTCCCTGACATGTTGGTGCATCAGGTTTTCCAGTACCACGTCCATCATCTTGGCTCTCCAAGTTTCTGGACCCCCACGTGGTTCTTGGTTCTCCCAGTCGCTCTCCCTGTGGTTGAAATTGCCCATGACCAGTAGCTTCGCTCTGCTCATGTGCGCTTTTCTTGTGTGTGTGTGAGTGTGCCCTGCAGTGGAATGACATCCTGTCCAGGGTTGGTTTCTGCCTTGTGCCTGGAGCTGCCGGGATAGGCTTGGGCCACCCGCAACCCTGAACTGGAATAAGCGGGTTGGAAAATGAATGAAAGAATACAAATTGTTGTAAAATAAAATTTTGTAAAGTACAGTAGTACCCCGGTTTACGATGGTCTCCAAACTCCCCTTTTATGTAAGTTTATTTTTTTTAAATGCTTTTGTAAGTGTATTTTTGGGGATCTAAAAGGCCTAGTCTATTTTACATTATTCCTTATGGGGATAAATTCGTTTGGTAATGGCACTTGAACAGCATTCTGGAACGAAAAAATATCGTAAACCGGGGTACCACTGTATATAGGATAATTATACAAATTGTCGACAATAAATGATGCGGTACAAAAGTGCTCGGCGAATCCGCCACATTTGTTATTGTTTGTGTTTGAACTGCATGGTGATAGCAGGTGGTCCTTACAATTTTCGCTTTGCAAACATTTATTCATTGATTTAACCCTGTTGCAATGAGTGCTAAAAATGCAATGTGCATTCCTAATGTTTATATCAATTAGCCTATGGTAAAATTGGTTTCATTATTTGTCATTTCGCTTAAAGTCGCAGTTTCCAAGAACTATTGACGACGTTAAGAGAGGACTTTCTGTAGTTGGTCATAACATCAACATTAAAAAAGACATTAATTGGTCGTAAGTAAAATTTTGTGCTCCTTGAGCAACCTTTGAATATCAAAATATTGTTGCCAAAATTTGGCATAAAGCATTTTTCAACAAAATGAAAAGGGTCAGTATAATAAAAATATAAACTTTTATTTATTTAGTAAACTTTGCTTAATTTATTGCTTAACAAATATTTTCATACTACTTTATTCTTTGTTTTAGGTTACTTATCTATTATGTTGTATGAATATATTATAGTACAGTGGTTTACCCCAATTTGGAAAGGAAACTTTAGGTGATGTTTTAGTTCATCCAGACTATTGTTAAGTCAGGCTTGACCAAAACCACAACACCTGGTTAATTGTAGGATTAGAGGACTCTCACTGGATATTACTTGTACTGTGGGCACTGCCTTGCCCTTCTGGAACAAGTATACAAGGTTAATGGCCATGAACTGAATATTAGAAATGCTTTATAGTTGGACTGCCTTCTATGCATATATGTATACTGGCATCGTGAAAAGACTGGGAGTCATCCTCAAACTGTGCTTCCATGGAAGAAAAATTTTAGGTAAATTTTTATGCATAAAACCAACAAGTAGAAATTCAGTTGCAATATTAAAATACAGTGGAACCTTGGTTTTCGTGATTAATCCGTTTGAAAAAGTCTGACGAAAACTGAATCGTACGAAAACTGAAGCAATATTTCTCATAAGAAATATAATGTAAATCCAATTAATCCGTTCCAGACACCCAAAAATATTAAAAAAAAAAAAATTTGTAGAGAATAACTATAGTTTTACATACAGAAAACAATGAGAAATAAATATAAATGACTAATGAAATGAATAAATGAACATTTAACATCACTTTTACCTTTATTGAAGTCTCTTGTTGGCGTATGGAAGACGGCGACGCGGGGAGAGGTCTGTTTCTGGCATCTCTTTAAGATTTGCCTAAAATGGGACAAGGCATTGCCATTGAACATGTTGCAGACACGGCTTGCAACAGCTTTGTTTGGGTGATATTTCTCCACAAAACTTTGCAACTCATTCCACTTTTGCACATGGGATGCTTTGTGTGGGAACTCGATTCCGGAAAATGAGTGGCCGAGTCAAGCGGGCAGCCGATCAAGTTTGGTATGGACCAATTTCAACTGTCCGAAAACCGATTGGATGTACGAAAACGGACAAAATTTTGAAGAAAAAAGTCGTCAAAAAACGAATCGTATGAAAACTAGGGCATGCAAAAACCAAGGTTTAACTGTAATTTGATTTGTAGGGTTGTGTAGCCAACCCTACACTGCTTTTCCCATACAGTACTACACACTAATCTATCTCACATAGTGTCTGTGCAAATAATTTTAAAACTCTTAGTACACAGCATAATACTGCAATCAGAATTAAAACAAATTCTAGCTTTGTGCAAAACATACACACACTCACATTATCATTTATATTTTTCAGCTTGTGGAATATATACGTATATCATACATACAATATGTACTTCTTATTTTACATTTTCTGATCTTGGATCTGTAATGAGAGCCCAGACTTGAGAACCTCAAAAACCTTGGACAAAATACAATAAATGATTGTTATTTTTTTTATGTTCCATGAGTGTTACTAAACTTGTGTAAAAATGCTATGTAAACAAGGTCCCAAAATGTTGAACAATCTATAGATACAGGAAGATACTGTAAAGAAAGACTAAAGATTGTATAATCAACAATTTCAAAACAAATGTAAGAGAGCACTTAATGAAATTACCTGCCATTTTTCACCATATTTTTCTTTGTAGGTGTGTATATGAACACTTCATATACAGTACTAAGCCTGTATAATTGTTTTACATAATGGTAGGATTGCTGGTGTCTTTTTTTTTCTGTCTCAAAAACATGCAAGATTTCAGGTATGTCTTGCTACTTCTACTTACACTTAGGTCACACTACACATGCATGTACAAACATATATATACACATTCTTAAGTTTTCTTCTATTTTCTTAATAGTTCTTGTTCATCTTCTCTTATCTCCTGGAGTCTACCTGGAGTCTTCCTGGAGAGAATTCCAGGGGTCAACGCCCCCGCGGCCCGGTCTGTGACCAGGCCTCCTGTTGGACCAGAGTCTGATCAACCAGGCTGTTACTGCTGGCCGCACGCAGTCCAACGTACGAACCACAGCCCGGCTGATCAGGTACCGACTTGAGGTGCCTGTCCAATGCCTGCTTGAAGACAGCCAGGGGCTTGTTGGTAATCCCCCTGATGTATGCTGGGAGGCAGTTGAACAATCTTGGGCCCCTCACACTTATTGTGTTGTCCCTCAACGTGCTAGTGGCACCCCTGCTCTTCATTGGGGGGATGTTACATCGCCTGCTGAGTCTTTTGCTTTCGTACGGAGTGATTTTTGTGTGCAAGTTTGGTACTAAGCCCTCGAGAATTTTCCATGTGTATATAATAATGTATCTCTCCCGCCTGCGTTCTAGAGAGTACAGGTTTAGGAACTTCAAGCGTTCCCAGTAGTTGAGGTGGTTTATCGCACTTATGCGTGCGGTGAAGGTTCTCCATGGGGAAGTGGAACAGGATTCTTCTTTCATAAGCTATGCATGTCGTAAGAGGTGGCTAAAATGCTGGGAGCAAGGGGCTAGTAACCCCTTCTTCTGCATACATTAATAGTTAAATGGAGAAACTCTCGTTTTTCTTTTTAGGTCACCCTGCCTCGGAGGGATATGGCCGGTTTGATGAAAAAAAAAATGTATACGTATACAGTGGACCCCCGGTTTTCGTGATTTTTTCGTTCCAGAATGCTGTTCAAGTGCCATTACCAAATGAATTTATTCCCATAAGGAATAATGTAAAGTAGACTAGTCCTTTTAGATCACCAAAAATACACTTGTTAAGGCTTTTAAAAAAATACACTTACATAAAAGGGCGAGTTTGGAGCAGAATGAACACCGGGGGTCCACTGTACAGTGGACCCCCAGAAATCGGACATTCTTCATTCCAGAATGCTGTTCAAGTACTGTTACCAAACAAATTTATTCCCATAAGGAATGATGTAAATTAGATTAGTCCGTTTCAGACCTCCAAAAATACACCAATAAAAGCACTTACACTATTAAACTTACATAAAAGGGCGAGTTGAGTGTTCGATTTCCGAGGGTCCACTGTATATCACACACACACACACCCCTCTGGGTTTTTTCTATATTCTTACTAGTTCTTGTTCTTGTTTATTTCCTGTTATCTCCATGGAGAAGTAGAACAGAATTCTTTCTTCATAAGCCATGCGTGTTGTAAAAGGCAACTAAAATGCCGGAAGCAAGGGGCTAGTAACCCATTCTCCTGTATGCATTACTAAACTTAAAAAGAGAAACTTTAGTTTTTCTTTTTAGGTCACCCTGCCTCGGTGGAATATGGCTGGTTTGTTGAAAAAAAAAAATATATACAGTTCTGTACTACAACTATGAAAGATATTAACCATTCACATGCAAATATATAATTATACAAGGCACTAAACCCTATGGAGATAATGAGAGCAAGGAGTGGTGGAGGTTTGATCCTTCTTTTTACTAAGTGCAAGATAGGCACACTATCTAGTATGTACTCACTTATTGCAGTATGCATGTTAATGTGGCATGTCTTTGTTAGAGAAATCTACAAAGAATACCAGCAATTTGTAGTTAGTTTCTGTAATTATTTTCAGTCAGTTAGAATGCTGTTTGTATTTGCTTGTGGAGAATTGCTGTGTAAGTGATGTGTATTGCTTACGACAAATTACCTTTTGCTACAACCTAAATATAGAGGTTTTTTTAATTATACCCAAGAAAAGAGTGCAGTTTCATTTGCACTTATTATGGGCTAATGTTAGTAGTAACCTTTAATTATTTCCACCAAAATATAATGCTGCATGTTTTTGTTTTGAAATGTGAAAGGGTAGATAAATGTTTGTACAGTATCTTGTGTTCATGACCTTAACTGAAAGTGAAAGCTCTTCAGATCATCTGCACTGCCTCCCATCAAAGTACTGAAGAGGTGGATGAGTGTCTGCACCAAAGATATCAAAACCATTGTCCCTCATACAATGGGAAAAAAGGAAAACCTTATTGTAAAGTTTGCCTTTTATAGCATTTACAATGAATTGTATTGTAGGTCTTTGGGTATATATGTACACTGAAAAGTTATGAATCTTAATGTATAGATTATGAAAATTTGCTTTAAGATCTCTCTTAGGCACTGAAAAATCCTGTGTTAGTGCATTGATGACTTGCAGCCTTACTGACTCTTCCTTACTTGATATGCCTTTAATTTAACTGGACTGTGGCTGTTATTTCTAAATATGTGTTCTGTATTATTAGATTTGTTCCATATAGTACAGTGGAACCCCGGTTAACAAAAAAAAATAATTGCAGAAGCCTGCTCAAGTGCCATTACCGAACGAATTTACTTCCTTAAGAAAAAATGTCATTTAGGTTAGTCTCTTTCAGACCCCCAAAAATACACTTCCACAAGCACTTACAATATTATACTTACATAATTGCACGATTTCCGGGGTGTTCGTTAACCGGGGTTCCACTGTATATATATACTGAGATGCTCTTAGTAATATATTTGTCTGGGTGAACTCAAACAGGTTAAGGGTTTCTTGTAAAGGAATTTTCACTTTAGCAGCTTCAGATTTTCTGCACTTACATGTTTTGAATTCAACATTTTGGAAAGCATTCTCTCATTCATAAAATTCTGAATTAGAAATATTTTTCAGATTTAAAGTTTAAATGTTTGATTTTGGGATATTAAAAATTTTGGAAATAATTTTGAATTCAGTTTATTAAAAAGCTTTGGAAAAGTTTTAAATGCCACAGTTGAGTTCCAAATGAAAGATATTAATGTACCTATTAAATGATGATATTTATATCATCATGGGGAAGTGGAACAGAATTCTTCCTCCGTAAGCTATGCGTGTCGTAAGAGGCGACTAAAATGCCGGGAGCAAGGGGCTGGTAACCCCTTCTCCTGTATATATTACTAAATGTAAAAGGAGAAACTTTCGTTTTTCCTTTTGGGCCACCCTGCCTCGGTGGGAAACGGCCGACGTGTTGAAAGAAGAAGATTTATATCAGTGCCTTATGTCAGTTTTGTCAATAATATGATGTGTGTTCAGTATTACAATGTGCCTATTAAGTCTCTGCATTTTGTAGGTGGTGAAGAGGAATGTAATTGAAAATATTGTCCCCATCCTGATTGCAGTCAAGCATAAGCTGGAAGAACATCGCTCACCACTAATGAAATACCTTTTGCTATACCTGAAGGAAATTATGAAGGATTACAAGAATGAGGTAAGCATAAAAAATTAAACAGGTTAGTTACATTTCTTAAAATTAGTATCTTAACAGAAACAATATTGCCTGGACTGTAGAACATATGAGAAAAATAGGGTTTGTTTCTTGAACCTCCAAAAAAAAAAAAAAATAGTTATGGAATAGGCTATTAGGCTAAAAGTCAAAAGAAAGCTTAATTTTTTTAATACACTGGCTGTCTCCCATGAAGTTGGGTGACCCGTAAAAGGAGGAGCTCTTTCACTATCATTCATTTAATCACTATCTTCCCAGAAGCATGCTGACATCACGGCTGAAATGACCCTCTGAACTTCAAAATCCCCACCCCTCTTTCAGAGTATAAGCACTGTATTTCCCACCTTGTCTTTAAATTTTTCCTCACTAGAGCCAGACAAATTCTCTCAAAAGACATCACTGGGTAAAACAAACAAACAAACAAAAAAAAAAGCTTTACCCTCCCACTAGCCCTACACATGCACACATTTATTTTTTTTTTTTTTTTCAACAAGTAGGCCGTCTCCCACCGAGGCAGGGTGACCCAAAAAGAAAGAAAATCCCCAAAAAGAAAATACTTTCATCATCATTCAACACTTTCACCACACTCATACATAATCACTGTCTTTGCAGAGGAGCTCAGATACGACAGCTGAGAAAAGTCCCTCCCAGCTGTCACTATCTCAGACCCCTCCTTTAAAGTGCAGGCATTGTACTTCCCTTTTCCCAGGACTCAAGTCCAACTAAATCAATTAACGGGTTTTCCCCTGAATCCCTTCACAAAATGTTACCCTGCTCACACTCCAACAGATCGTCATGTCCCAAAAACCATTCGTCTCCATTCACTCCTATCTAACACGCTCACACATGCTTGCTGGAAGTCCAAGCCCCTTGCCCACAAAACCTCCTTTACCCCTTCCCTCCAACCTTTTCTAGGACGACCCCTACCCCGCCTTCCTTCCCCTACAGATTTATACGCTCTCCAAGTCATTCTACTTTGATCCATTCTCTCTAAATGACCAAACCACCTCAACAACCCCTCTTCAGCCCTCTGACAAATACTTTTAGTAACTCCACACCTTCTCCTAATTTCCACATTCTGAATTTTCTGCATAATATTTACACCACACATTGCCCTTAGACAGGACATCTCCACTGCCTCCAGCCTCCTCCTCGCTGCAGCATTTGCAACCCATGCTTCACACCCATATAAGAGTGTTGGTACCACTATACTTTCGTACATTCCCTTCTTTGCCTCCATGGATAACGTTTTTTGTCTCCACAGACACCTCAATGCACCACTCACCTTTTTTCCTTCATCAATTCTATGGTTAACCTCATCTTTCATAAACCCATCCGCTGACACGTCAACTCCCAAATATCTGAAAACATTTACTTCTTCCATAATCCCTCTCTCCAATGAGGTGAGGGATTACCAAAACTATTATCCAGAGGGCTGAGGTGGTTCGGACATGTAGAGAGGATGTAAGGAAATAGAATGACTTTGAGAGTGTATAAATCTGTAGTTGTGGGAAGGCGGGGTAGGGGTCGGCTAGGATAGGTTGGAGGGAGGGGGTAAAGGAGGTTTTGTGTGGGAGGGGCTTGGACTTCCAGCGAGCATGTGTGAGCATGTTAGATAGGAGCGAATGGTTTTTAGGACTTGACGTGCTGTTGGAGTGTGAGCAAGGTAACATTTATGAAGGGATTCAGGGAAACCGGCAAGCCGGACTTGAGTCCTGGAGATGGGAAGTACAGTGTCTGCACTCTGAAGGAGGGGTGGTAATGTTGCAGTTTTATAACTGTAGTGTTAGCACGCCTCTGGCAAGACAGTGATGGAGTAAATTATGATGAAAGTTTTTCTTTTTTGGGCCACCCTGCCTTGGTGGGAGACGGCCGATGTGTTAATAAAAAATAATATAATGTTTAACATCTGGATATCTTTATTGTAGACATTTTGCCAAGCAGTGGCTTTATCAATACAAATTCAAGGACATAAGACATTGTCACTGGTAGGTGGGATTTCCCAGTAGGTCATACTCGAGGGATGGGTCAGTAATAGTTAACCCTTAAACTGTCCACACGTAGATATACGTTCACGTGCGTAGCTGACCGAATATTTTGAGAAAAAAATAAATTGTTCTTTTTCTTTAAAATGAAGAGTGCATTTTGTTTGTCATTCCCATATGTTGTAATACTGCACACAATGAGTGCACAGACCCATTCTCTAATCTCTAGGCAACTCAGGCTTATCGTGGCAAGGTTAAAAGCATTTGAAAAAAAACCATAGATCTACGTTCGGGGCAGTACGCACGCGAACGTATATCTACGTTTGGACAGTTTAAGGGTTAAGAAGGTTGTGGAGATGTTCTTTGAACCAAGAACCAGTGACAATGTCTTCATCTGCTAATCGTCTCTCACCACTTTTTTTTTTTTTTTAGGAGAAAGGAACCTTTTTTTTTTTTTTTTCAACAAGTCGGCCGTCTCCCACCGAGGCAGGGTGACCCAAAAAGAAAGAAAATCCCCAAAAAGAAAATACTTTCATCATCATTCAACACTTTCACCACACTCATACATAATCACTGTCTTTGCAGAGGAGCTCAGATACGACAGCTGAGAAAAGTCCCTCCCAGCTGTCACTATCTCAGACCCCTCCTTTAAAGTGCAGGCATTGTACTTCACATTTCCAGGACTCAAGTCCAACTAAATCAATTAACTGGTTTCCCTGAATCCCTTCACAAAATGTTACCCTGCTCTCATAAACATGCAAGATTTCAGGTACGTATTGCTACTTCTACTTACACTTAGGTCACACTACGCAAACATGTACACGTTTATGTATACACACTCATCTGAGTTTTCTTTGATTTTATCTTAATAGTTCTTGTTCTTATTGCTTTTCCCTTTCATATCCATGGGGAAGTGGAATAAGAATCTTTCCTCCGTAAGCTATGCGTGTTGTGGAAGTCAACTAAAATGCCGGGAACAATGGGCTGGTGACCCCTTTTCCTGTATAGCTTACTAAAAAGAAGAAGAAGAAAACCGTCAAAGAAAGGAACATACCCCAATTTAAAATAAAAAGGCACAATATTGTGACCAAAAGTTGGACTGAAACATCGTCTTAAGTATCAAGTCTCCTATGTGCAGGTTATTTGTGTGTAACCCAATTTCTCCCATACATTCCTTAATCCACATATTGCATTTTCAGAGATAGTGCTGATATCAGGTATGGATCCCATAGGATACGTGGTAGCCCACTGTAATTCACATAATATTTTATATCATAATATTTTGGCCATAGTAAACTTAGTAAATGAAATGTTTTATTTCTCCAGGTGAAAGAAATTCTAGCAGGAGACAAGCAGTTGGCAAAGGAAATAGAATTTGATTTGCGTCGGTTTGATCAAGAACAGCAAGAAGGGGCAATGGAAGAAAATGCAGTTGCTGGTGATGATAAAGAGGATGAGTGCAATCAAGTGCAAACTGATAACCAAAATAAAGAAAGAGCTGGGAGTATTTGCCAAGGATCATTGGGTTCCTCCCATGCACTTGCAGCAAGATTATTAACCCCAAGCACTGAGAAAGTAATCTCTTCTCCAGTGTCAGTCAGTAAAATATTCCCTACTTCTACTAATACACTTCATAAGCAGGCCTTACTTAACATTAGAGCATTAGCTGCTAGGAGGAAAAGTATTGCAGTTCCTCCATGCAATTTTTCTGCTGATAGTTTACATGCATTATCAGGTATAAGACAACGAAGAGCTAGTGTCAGTGACTTCAGAGAAACGAGGAGTGAAAATGTTACAGCAATAACACCAGTGAAAGATAAGACACCCCTAGCCCCACATCCAAATGAAAGTAACTCACTCTTGAATGAACAGGACAAAGCAGAACATACCCCTCAAAAAGTTAAGAGTAGGGAAGACTTACTGCGTGCTATTAGTACTCCACAAGCTGAGAATAGTGTTATTAATAACATAACATTTGTGAATGAAACACAAGAATTAAGTGCCATTAACCTAGATTCAACCAATTCAAATGTTGGTATAGGTCAATCCAGACAACCAAAATTACTACTTCATCTTCAGAATCCTGAAGCTTATGCAAAAGAATCAGATTTCAGCCGTATACGAAAATCTGCTAGAAATCTTAATTCAGAAGTAATGAAGATTAGTACAGGCAGTTCCAAAAAAGCTCAAAATACAGGAGGGCTTTTTGAATCTGCTTCAAGTGAGGCCACAGATAGTGAGGATGAATCTGTTGCTTCACACAGTTCTGAATCGTCAGCCAGAAATACCCAAAAGATACAGAAATCAGAAATTCGTGTTAAAGTTAAGCGCACAAGAGAAATGGCATCTCTCAGCCCTGTTCCTGCCAAGGTACCACCTAAAAGAGAAGCAATAAAGCCTACTCAGAAAAGAAGTAAAACAAGGAGTAAATAATGCAAAATGTATATTAAGAATTGTGTGGATGTTAAATTTAACATTTTTTTTTTTTTTTTATTAACACATCGGCCGATTCCCACCAAGGCAGGGTGGCCCGAAAAAGAAAAACTTTCATCATCATTCACTCCATCACTGTCTTGCCAGAAGGGTGCTTTACACTACAGTTATAAAACTGCAACATTAACACCCCTCCTTCAGAGTGCCGGCACTGTACTTCCCATCTCCAGAACTCAAGTCCGGCCTGCCGGTTTCCCTGAATCCCTTCATAAATGTTACTTTGCTCACACTCCAACAGCACGTCAAGTATTAAAAACCATATGCCTCCATTCACTCCTATCAAATACGTTCACACATGCTTGCTGGAAGTCCAAGCCACTCGCACACAAAACTTCCTTTACCCCCTCCCTCCAACCTTTCCTAGGCCGACCCCTACCCCGCCTTCCCTCCACTACAGATTTATACACTCTCGAAGTCACTCTGTCTCGTTCCATTCTCTCTACATGTCCAAACCACCTCAACAACCCCTCCTCAGCTCTCTGGACAATCGTTTTGGTAATCCGCACCTCCTCCTAATTTCCAAACTCCGAATTCTCTGCATTATATTCACACCACACATTGACCTCAGACATGACATCTCCACTGCCTCCAGCCTTCTCCTCGTTGCAACATTCATCACCCATGCTTCACACCCATATAAGAGCGTTGGTATAACTATACTCTCATACATTCCCTCTTTACTTCCATGGACAAGGTTCTTTGTCTCCACAGACTCCGAAGTGCTCCACTCACCCTTTTCCCCTCATCAATTCTATGATTCACCTCATCCTTCATAGACCCATCCGCCGACATGTCCACTCCCAAATATCTGAATACATTCACCTCCTCCATACTCTCTCCCTCCAATCTGATATCTAATCTTTCGTCACCTATTCTTTTTGTTATCCTCATCACCTTACTCTTTCCTATATTCACTTTCAATTTTCTTCTTTTACACACCCTACCAAATTCATCCACCAACCTCTGCAGCTTCTCTTCAGAATCTCCCAAAAGCACAGTGTCATCAGCAAAAAGCAACTGTGACAACTCCCACTTTGTATTTGCTTCTTTATCTTTTAGCCCAACACCTCTTGCCAAGACCCTCACATTCACTTCTCTTACAACCCCATCTATAAATATATTGAACAACCACGGTGACATCACACATCCTTGTCTAAGGCCCACTTTTACTGGGAAATAGTCCCCTTCCCTCCTACACACTCTAACCTGAGCCTCACTATCCTCATAAAAACTCTTCACTGCTTTCAGTAACCTTCCTCCTATTCCATACACCTGCAACATCTGCCACATTGCCCCAATCCATAAATGCCACAAAAACATCTTTACCCTTATCCAAATACTGTTCACCTATATGTTTCACTGTAAACACTTGGTCTACACACCCTCTACCTTTCCTAAAGCCCCCTTGTTCATCTGCTATCCTGCTTTCTGTTTTACTCTTAATTCTTTCAATAATAACTCTACCATACACTTTACCAGGTACACTCAACAGACTTCTTCCCCTATAATTTTTGCACTCTCTTTTGTCCCCTTTGCCTTTATACAAAGGAACAATACACGCTCTCTGCCAATCCCTAGGTACCTTACCCTCTTCCATACATTTATTAAATAATAGCACCAACCACTCCAAAATTATATCCCCACCTGCTTTTAACATTTCTATCTTTATCCCATCAATCCCAGCTGCCTTACCCCCTTTCATTCTACCCACTGCCTCACGAACTTCCCTACACCCACAACTGGCTCTTCCACACTCCTACAAGATGTTATTCCTCCTTGCCCTACACACGAAATCACAGCTTCCCTGTCTTCATCAACATTTAACAAATCCTCAAAATATTCTCTCCATCTTCCCGATACCTCTAACTCTCCATTTAATAACTCTCCTCTCCTATTTTTAACTGTCAAATCCATTTGTTCTCTAGGCTTCCTCAACTTATTAATCTCATTCCAAAACTTTTTCTTATTTTCAACAAAATTTGCTGATAACATCTCACCCACTCTCTCATCTGCTCTCTTTTTACATTGCTTCACCACTCTTTTAACTTCTCTTTTTCTCTCCATATACTCTTCCCTCCTTGCATCACTTCTACTTTGTAAAAACCTCTCATATGCTAACTTTTTCTCCCTTACTACTCTCTAAATTTAACATATTAATATATAAGCACCAAACAGTTTAAATTCATAAAAATCTTAGTTATCTGGTCAGTTAAAGTACATTAATATTTTTATTGGCTAAATAATGTGTACAGTATTTATATAGAAAAGGTTGGAGGGAAGGGGTAAAGGAGGTTTTGTGGGCGAGGGGCTTGGACTTCCAGCAAGCATGTGTGAGCGTGTTAGATAGGAGTGAATGGAGACGAATGGTTTTTGGGACATGACGATCTGTTGGAGTGTGAGCAGGGTATCATTGTGTGAAGGGATTCAGCGAAACCAGTTAATTGATTTAGTTGGACTTGAGTCCTGGAAATGGGAAGTACAATGCCTGCACTTTAAAGGAGGGGTCTGAGATAGTGACAGCTGGGAGGGACTTTTCTCAGCTGTCGTATCTGAGCTCCTCTGCAAAGACAGTGATTATGTATGAGTGTGGTGAAAGTGTTGAATGATGATGAAAGTTTTTTCTTTTTGGGGATTTTCTTTCTTTTTGGGTCACCCTGCCTCGGTGGGAGACGGCCGACTTGTTGAAAAAAAAAAAAAAAAATTTATATAGCATTAGCTTCACACTCAAACTACCATTCTTCTTGGTGATTTGATCCATTTTCTTCGTCTTCTCACTGCCCTTTAACCCTTTCGGGGTTTTGGTCGTACTAGTACGTCTTACGCCCTGGGGTTATTGACGTACTAGTACGCCTAAATTCTAGCGCCCTCAAATCAAGCAGAAACAGGCTGTTAGGCCTAGATGTGATAGAATGGGTCTGTGCGGTCAGTGTGTGCAGTATAAAAAAATTCCTGCACCACACAGTGCTTAATGAGGAAAAAAAAACTGACCGTGTTTTTGGTTTAAAACAGCAACTTTGCAGTCTATTTTCGTATGGTATTTATGCTTGTATTCTCATTTTCTTAGTCTCATTTTATAGAATAGATGATATATTACAGAAATAGAGATAATTTTGACTGGTTTCACGATGACAAGTACCTTGAAACTGAGCGCAAAATAGCGAAAATGTTCGATTTTGGCCGATGTTCAAGAGTAAACAAATCACACCATGCGTCCAATACACATCAACTGGAGAGTCTAATATTCTTGCACAAGTGCGCTGATATTATTTATACCATTTTTACAATGATGCAGTTGTATACATAACAGTAAATCTTCTATTATTTGTGAGAATAAAAATACAAAATGGAAAGCAAAAGTAATGTAAGAGGGGCCTGGAGACGTGACTAATGAACAGCGAAGATGTTATTTTAGTGCCAGGAATGTCTGCCTTGTTTATTATGGACCCTATTTTGAAATTGGCATCGTTTGAAATTTGTGTGAAATTGGCCTAATTGCCATTTTCTGACCACTATTTTGGGTAGTTGAAATTGGTAAATAGGCGGTTTCTTGTACTCAATCGATAGAAGAAATGGAGTTCTAGCGAAATAGCTATAATTTTAGTAGACTGAAACATTGGAATTTGCTGAAAATAGGGCTCAAAGTGTGCGAAATCGCCGATGCGTAACTGTCATCGATACCGCTAACTTTGCGAAAGCATAATTCCGTTATTTTTCGATCAAATTTCAAAATTTTTGTGGCGTTATGATCGGAAATAGATTCTCTATCATTTCATAAGAAAAAATAATTTTTTTTTTATAAATTCTTGGACCCTGAGAACGAGTTTCGGAGAGACCCCTTGGACCCCCAAAGGGTTAAAGAAATATTATTTTTAATTTTTATCTTTCATTATCTTTAAATGATCCTTTTTGTTTTTACAATAGAAATTGGAATTGTACTAAGTGCTAATGTTATCTTTAATTGCAATAAAATTAGAATACAGTGGACCCTTGGTTTTCGTACAGCTCCTAACTCGAACAATTATGTAAGTGTATTTTTATAAGTGCTTTTGTAAGTGTATTTTTGGGGGTCTGAAACGACTAATCTAGTTTACATTCGTCCTTATGGGAACAAATTCGTTCAGTAACGGCACTCAAACAGTATTCTGGAAAGAATTATCGACGAAACCCGAGGGACCATTGTATAGTGTTCATAATTAATCCGTTACAGAGGGAGCTACTAACACTGAATATTACGAACTCCGAATCTATTTTCCCCATAAGAAATAATGGAAATTCAATTAATCCGTTCCAGACACCCAAAAGTATTAAAATAAAATATTTTTTTACATCAAATATACATTTAAGTACACAGAAAACAATGAGACATGAAGAATTAAAAAATAAAAGCATGACATTACCTTTGTTGAAGAGTTGTTGATGTGTGGAAGATGGGAGGAGGGAAGAGGATGGAAGTTTTTTTTATTGTTTGGAAGGGGAATCCCCTTCCATAAAGACCTCAGGTACCAAGTCCTTTGCTAGGGTTACTTCCCTTGCTTGTTTTTTAATGCCACTAGGACCAGCTTGAGAGTCACTGGACCCCTGTCTCACAAAATAACTGTCCAGAGAGCTCTGTATCTGGCATTTCTTTAAAACTTGCCTGAAATGGGACACCTCATTGTCATTGTACATGTTGCCAACATGGCCTGCAACAGCTTTGTCAGGGTGAAAATTATCCATAAATCTTTGTACATCAGTCCACTTGACAGAAATCTCCTTAATCTTTGAAGAAGGCAACGTCTTCCGTCTCTCTCCCTCCTCCTCTGAAGCAATTTCCTGAGCTGTGGTCTGTTGCTGTTGCAGAAGAAGCTCTTGCAGACCTACAGTGGTTAGCTCTTCATTGTGGTCCTCCACAAACTCTTCCACATCCTCGCTACTAACCTCCAACCCCATGGAATTCCCAGGTGCCACAATTTTTTCCACAACAAGCTCAGGGTCCTGAAGGTCAGCCCCAAACCCTTCAAAATCCCTCTCAAGAGCAAGAGCCCCTCACCAGCATCAAGGAACCTCCCTTGAGGTCCGCTCGCATCTGGAAGCAAAAAATCGACCGAGCGACTGCTCCTATCTGGAAAACTCGCACGTGCGGGCACTCGTGACTGGAGGTTCCACTGTACATCTGTACAAAAATGTAGTTTATCATATATTTAATGATTGTGTTTGTCTTGAAACACTAAGTATATAGATATTCCTCAAAACATGGCTTAAGGCATTGAAATACTGCATTGCATACGTAAATATAATTTACCTATTCACATGCTTGGCTTTCTGTGTGTACTGACATAACATCTTTTTTGTACCGCCTTCTTGTCTGAAGCAGGAATAGTATCAGGAAAGTGTGCATCAGGCTTTAATGAAAATGGATTGCTTACTGCTTTGGCAGTGACCTGTTAACAGCCTTCACCTTGTATTTTTCTGTTACCTGTCTCATGACAGGTTAATGTAAATCAGCCTATTTGGGTTGTTTGTTTTCACCTGGAACACATTGTATGCATTTAGCACTACAACATCTGACAAATGGAAAAACAGTTTCATATACCACTTACATCTTCTGATGTATTCCACAGACCCAATTTGCATGTCTGATTTGTCTATCAAATTCATTTTGTTGTATTCAGTGACTGCAAGTGGTTTCTCAGTAGGTTCACCTGTTTGGCCAGTCAACCTTTCCAGGTTGCTTCATTTGATGCCTGTGTAGGACCATAAACTTTGTTACATCTCACTTGTCATGCCACCAAAGTGCCATCATGTAATTGATATGAAATACCTGCTCTTCATTAATTTCCAATGTTTTCATGAATTGATATAAGCTTTCTAGTTCATCTCACTGTCTTGCACATTTTCTGCATTGTTCATCTTCAAAAAGTAACAAAATGAAGGGCTTGTGTACCAATTATCTGTGAATATGGTATGCCCCTTGCGTAGATATGGCTCCATCATATTCCACACAACAGTACCAGAGAGTCCTAACATGTCATATGTGTTTTCCAAAGTTTACATTCCTGTGTACACTCACATCTAGTGCTATACCAGTTTCACAATTGCACATCACAAACAATTTGATATCAAAGGGATGTCATTTGCTTGGTATATACAGTGAACCCCCGGATTACGTCATTATTTCGTTCCAGAATGCTGTTCAAGTGCCGTTAGTGAACGAATTTGTTCACATAAGGAATAATGTAAATTAGATTAGTCCTTTTAGACCCCCAAAAATACACTTACATAATTGTTCGAGTTTGGAGCAGTACGTAATCCGGGGGTCCACTGTATTGCATGAATGAAAGTCTTACTTTGATTAAGATCAGAGGCTTATCTATAGCAATTTTCTTGAATGGATAAAAGAATTCACTGAATTTTTTTTCACTTGCATAATAACTTCTCATTATGTAAAGAAAATCATCTGGGGATTGCTTTTATTAGAGAAATGCAGCATGCATAGTAATAACAGAAAGCGATAAATCAGCATGATTTAACTGACAGCTAGTATTGCTATAAGTCTATCTGCACCCCAATACTTAGCTATATTATTCTTATGGGAACATGGTAGGTGTGCCAAAGTATCAGTATTGGCTAATTTTGATGGTATCAATCAGCCTGAAACTGGATAGTGTCAATATCAGCAAAAAAATTGGGTATTGTTCTAGCCCTAGTATGTAGCATCAGCATAAGTGTTGCAGAGAAGAAATACAGCACTGCAGCAATAACGCCTTTCCACTTTCAAAGCTGAGATTTCCCTTAAGTATAATGTTGGCCACTGTGTACTTGTAATAGTTATTTGTTTGATCGACAATATTCTTCAACAGTGTATCATTAAAGAATTGCCAATAGTAGTCAAGTTCAGTAGAACTGCTCATAATTGGACAGTTTGGTTGAATTCCACTGTTACTATCATCAAACTGTGAAACATTTGGCACAAGTGAGGTATTTTCGTTCCAGTTATACATCCTTTTGGTCCATGGTTGTATGATATTTACTGGTGCTGCAGGGCTACTGATGCTAGCACAGTCAGTGTTCTTGGCACAGCTAATGATGCCGTCACATATGCTGGTGGTGGTGTCACAGCTGGGGTTGTTGTCAAGTCGGCTGGTGATGTCACAGTTGTTATGGCTGAAGTCACAGCTGTTGTTGGTGCTGCATGTGCTTTTCTAATGTAAGCACCATCAATTTCACAATCACTATCTCTGTTTCCTGCAACAATATCATCTCTAGATGCCTTAACATACAACAATGTAACAGCACACAAACAAGAACTAGAACTATCGTGATGCCACATCAGTGTTCATTTGTTGGGGGAATATTCTGTAACATTATCACTGAATTTGGTATTCTTCTTCTTGTAAATAGATTCCTCTCGACTGTCCACACTCATATTACTCCAATCACAATTGCCTAATTTCTGAGATAAGGACCCTTCATCTCATTTGTTGTGTAGCAAGGCCATAGGTGGACAGCACTGCTATATCTTGTGTTGAATTGGCAATTATTTAATTCTTGGTCATACTACCATTGTTCCCTTCAAAATGAAAAAAGATCCTCCATTATCACACTCATGTTCTGCCTTGTTGTGTTGCTGCTGCTGCTTGTATCACTGCTACTGCTGCCACCACTAGTGTTTCACCTTGCTTTGGGAGTGTGTGTGTGCCCGCTGTGTCCATGTGTCGCTTGTGGCGGCTTGGGGGGGCTCCTGGAGAGCGAAACGTTGCCACGGTGAGGTGTCGCATTGGTTGCATTTGTGTCCTTTTACTTAACAAAAGTTATTTTACAGCTCTATACATCACTAGTGAGACCTCATTTGGATTATGCAGCTCAGTTTTGGTCTCCTTACTACAGGATGGATATAGATTCATTGGAGAACATACAAAGAAGAATGACTAAAATGATTTACAGTATAAGAAATCTCCCGTATGAAGATAGACTTAGAGCGTTGAATCTCCACTCTCTGGAGAGACGTAGAATGAGGGGAGATATCATCGAGGTGTACAAGTGGATGATGGGCATAAACAAAGGAGATATTAATAAAATACTGAGGATATCGAACCAAGTAAGAACCAGAAATAACGGATTTAAATTGGATAAATTTAGATTTAGAAAGGACATAGGCAAGTACTGGTTTTCGAACAGAGTTGTAGATGCGTGGAACAATCTTCCGAGTACTGTGATAGAGGCTAGGACCTTGGGTGGCTTTAAAAAGAGATTGGACAAATATATGAGTGGGAGGGGCTGGGTTTGATTGGTGTCGTGAGTACGGGAATAAATTCTTAGGTAGTGGTGGTTTTGATAAGGACCTGCCTTGTATGGGCCAGTAGGCCTTCTGCAGTGTTCCTCCATTCTTATGTTCTTATGTTCTTATCAGTGTAATTGGTGTTTGTATTCCACAGCATTGTATTTTATGGCGAGAAACATTTGTAAGCAGACAACCTTTGTGAGCCTTTGTTTATTTGGTGATATTAACCACAATGCCCTAATGCCCATGCATGCAGCTTGGATATTTTTCCTAGGTATGACAAGGTAGCTAGCAACCCAAATAACTCGGCAGAAGCCTAAAAAAAAAAAAATTATTAGTATGTCAGATACTTCCACATTATTCTAGTACATTGGTCACAAAGGGTTAAATACCCAGCTCACTTTTTTTTTTTTTTATTAACACACAGGCCGTTTCCCACCAAGGCAGGGTGGCCCGACAAAGAAAAACTTTCATCATCATTCATTTCCATCACTGTCTTGCCAGAGGCGTGCTTACACTACAGCTACAAAACTGCAACATTAATACCCCTCCTTCAGAGTGCCGGCACTGTACTTCCCATCTCCAGGAATCAAGTCCGGCCTGCCGGTTTCCCTGAAACCCTTCATAAATGTTTCCTTGCCTACACTCCAACAGCACGTCAAGTCCTAAAAACCATTTGTCTGCATTTGCTCCTATCTAACACGCTCACGCACGCTTGCTGGAAGTCCAAGCCCCTCGCACACAAAACCTCCTTTACCTCCTCCCTCCAACCTTTTCTAGGCCGACCCCTACCCCGCCTTCCCTTCACTACAGATTTATACACTCTCGAAGTCATTCTATTTTATTCCATCCTCTCTATATGTCCAAACCATCTAAACAACCCCTCCTCAGCTCTCTGGATAATAGTTTTAGTAATCCCACACCTCCTCCTAATCTCCAAACTACGGATTCTCTGCATTATATTCACACCACACATTGCCCTAAGACATTACATCTCCACTGCCTCCAGCCTTCTCCTCGTTGCAACATTCACAACCCATGTCTCACATCCATACAAGAGTGTTGGTATAACTATACTCTCATACATTCCCCTCTTTGCTTTCATGGATAAAGTTCTCTGTCTCCACAAGCTCCTCAGTGCACCACTCACCTCATCCTTCATATACCCATCTGCTGACACATCCACTCCCAAATATCTGAACACATTCACCTCCTCCATACTCTCTCCCTCCAATCTGATATCCAATCTTCTGTTATCTAATTTTTTTGTTATCCTCATCACCTTACTCTTTCCTATATTCACTTAATTTCCTTCTTTTACATACTCTACCAAACTCATCCACCAACCTCTGCAACTTCTCTTCAGAATCCCCCAAAAGCACAGTGTCATCAGCAAAGAGCAACTGTGACAACTCCCACTTTGTGTTAGATTCTTTATCTTTCAACCCCACACCTCTTGCGAACACTCGAGCATTCACTTCTCTTACAACTCCATCCATAAATATATTGAACAACCATGGTGACATCACACATCCCTGTCTAAGGCCTACTTTTACTGGGAAATAATCTCCCTCTCGCCTACATACTCTAACCTGAGCCTCACTATCCTCGTAAAAACTTTTCACCGCTTTCAATAACCTACCTCCTATTCCATACATTTGCAACATCTGCCACATTGCCCCCCTATCCACCCTATCATATGCCTTTTCCAAATCCATAAATGCCACAAACACCTCTCTACCCTTATCTAAATATTGTTCACCTATATGTTTCACTGCAAACACTTGGTCTACACACCCACTACCCTTCCTAAAGCCTCCTTGTTCATCTGCTATCCTACTCTCCGTCTTACTTCGAATTCTTTCATTGAAGGTCACCGGTTACAAGTTCGAAAGGTGACCCCTACACAGCAACAGTGTAGACTCTGCTGGCGTTTTGGTCATCCAGCGAAATATTGCAGGTCCATGGCCGAATGCCCAGTCTGTGGTGCCGACGACCATGCCAGTCCTTCTTGTAATCTACCTCCCTCTTGCCTTAACTGTCATGAGGCGCATCTATCGTACTCTCGCCGTTGTCAGGTTTACCTAAATGAGCAGGAAATCCGTTGTCTCAAAGAGGCGGAAGACTTCTCATATGCTGTGGCCGTCTCTCATCTATGCCTTCAAGGGAGACTTCCCTGTATTTCCTATTCTCGCATTGCTAAACGTCCCCCACTTCTGGGGTCCCAACTTCCGCGGCTTCCTCTGTGGTCGCCCCATCGTCATTCACCCCTGTCTCGAATCCTTTTGCTGTTCTTTGCTCTGAGGTCCCAACCTCGGCATCCCATACTGTCCACACCCCTTCCTCTACTCACTCGCACAGTTCTGTGTCTACACGCCCTCGTCCACCACCCAATCCTCACCGCCCCCCTTCTTCTCATAAGCCCAGCAAAAAATCCCCATTGCTGGGTTCTTCACCTCCGACTAGTTCTGTAATGTGTAGAAGTTCATCCTCCTCCTCGTTCAATATCATCTCCTGTCCCCTCCCAAGTTTCTTCCTTGACTGCCCTCCCCCTTCCCAGGTTGCTTCCACTCCTCTCCTCTCCCAAGCCCCTTCGACAGTCTCCTCTTCTATCTCCTCGCCCTCTACTTTAGTACCGTCTATAGTCTCCCAGATCATTGCTCACCCTTCTCCTCCTTTCATCTCTAATGTGGTCCCACATCCTGCATCTTTGTCTTCAGAAACGCTGGAGGCTATCGCAGGATTTATTGCAGAGACTGAACCGTTGATGGACACAGGTCCACCTCCGGTTCCTCCTCCTCTCTCTTCTCCATCTACACCCCTCCTTCCTTCACAGTGTCCCACTCCTTCTTTGATTACATGTCTTCCGCTGCCTCCACATGGACTTTTCTAACCCTAGTCCATAGATACCTCTGACTTCGACTTGTATCTTTCTCTTCATAAATCATGGCTTATTTGCAGTGGAATATCCGAGGCCTCAGGGGTAACCGGGGTGAGCTTCAGGTGTTGCTCTCCCAGTTTTCCCTCATTGGGGTCTGTTTGCAAGAACCCAAATTACAATCCACTATTATCCGTCCCTTTTCGGGCTATGATTTGTTATATTCATCGGATTTTTTTTCCGATGGAACCTTTAACGAAAGTGCTCTTCTTATACGCACTGGTATTCCATACCGTCAGCTCTATGTTCATTCTTCTCTACATTACACCGCAGCCCGTATCCACTTGAATAAGTGGTATACACTCTGTTCTTTATATCTCTCCCCCTCTCGGGCATTGTCTATCCCAGATGTTGATTTTCTGGTTTCTTCCTTGCCGCCACCCCTTCTGTTACTTGGCGATTTTAACGCACACCATTTTCTTTGGGGGGGGGGTTGCACTGTGACTCCTGTGACATTCAGTTGGAGGCATTTCTTGCTTCTCTCCACCCTCCATGTTTTAAATACGGGTACTCCCACCCATTTTGATCCTCGAACTCATTCCTTCTCTTGCATCGATCTCTCCATCTGCTCTTCCTCAACTGTCCTTGACTTCACCTGGTCTCTCCTCCCGGACTTACATGACAGCGATTATTTTCCAATCGTCCTCATGTTCCCCTTCGTATTCTCCACCTTCTCGTAACCCACGCTGGCAATTTGACCGGGCGAAATGGGACCTTTACACACATCGTACTGCCTTTTATGAGGCTCCTTCCTCGTCCTCCATTGATGAGGTTTTAAATCTCTTCTCGTCCTTCGTCTTACTCGCAGCTTCACATTCTATCCCCCAAACCTCGGGCAAGCATTCTCAGAAGTGTGTGCCTTGGTGGTCTCCTGCTTGTGCTCGGGCAGTACGTTTGAAACGCGCTGCATGGGGCAGGTACCGATATAACAGAGCTACAGAGAGACTCCTTGATTTTAAGCAGAAGAGAGCAATGGCTCAACGTGTCATCCGCGATGCTAAGCTCACTTTCTGGCGGGATTACGTTTCCACCGTCACTTCGGCTTCCTCGATGAGTGCAGTCTGGAAGAAAGTGTAAATTCTCCCCCAACCCGGCTCCTGTCCTTCGGGTTGCCGGTGTCGATATAGCACACCCTCTTGCTGTTGCCTCTGAAATTGGTAATCATCTGGTCCGCATTTCTCAGGGGCTCCATCTATGCCCCTCGTTTCTTTCTTCTAAGTCTGCCAGCGAGTTAAACCCCTTAGATTTTCTTCTTTAGAGAAGAATCTTATAATGTGCCTTTTACCCTTCAAGAACCGGAGGCAACACTCTCCGCTTGCCGATCATCGGCAGCTGGGCCAGACGGCATACATATTCGTATGCTACAGCATTTACATCAGACTGCTCTTGCTGTCCTCTTACGACTCTTTAATCTTATATGGTCGCAAGGAGTTATTTCCCAGCTGTGGAAGTCTGTTATTGTTCTCCCTTTTCGCAAACCGGGTACTACGGGACATGATACCTCCCACTACCGTCCCATCGCTCTTACCAGTGCAGTTTGCAAGGTGATGGAACGTCTAGTTAATAGACGTTTGATGTGGTATTTAAAGACGCACAGTAGTCTCTCCACTAGTCAATATGGCTTTTGTAAGGGCCGTTCTGCCATTGACCCCTTACTGCACTTGAATACGTATATTCATAATGCCTTTGCTAATAACCACTCAGTTATTGCCATCTTTTTTGACCTTGAGAAGGCTTATGACACAACTTGGAGGTATAATATCTTGGCCCAGGCCCACTCCTTAGGCCTCTGTGGCAATGTACCATTTTTTCTTAAGGCCTTAACTGAAAGACATTTCCGTGTCCGGGTTAGTAATGAGCTTTCCCCGGAGTTTATCCAAGCTGAAGGTGTCCCCCATGGATGTGTTCTGAGCACAACACACTTTCTCCTTGCTATAAATAATCTGGCATCTGTTCTCCCATCCAATATTTGGTCATCGCTTTATGTTGATGACTTTGCTATAGCTTGTGCGGGTGCTGACTGTCACCTCATTGCAGTTTCCCTCCAGCATGCCATCAACCGGGTTTCCGATTGGGCCACCACTCACGGGTTTAAATTTTCTAGTGGCAAAACTCATTAAATTACGTTTACTAGACGTTCAGTGGTCTCTGATCATCCATTGTACCTATACGGCTCACATATCCCAGAACGTGATACGGTCAGGTTTCTCGGCCTCCTGTTTGACCGTCGATTGTCCTGGAAACCTCACATTACTTCTCTGAAGGCGATTTGTCATAGCCGGCTGAACCTCCTTGAAACCCTAGCACATCTGTCATGAGGGGCTGATCGTAGAACTCTCCTTCGCCTGCACTCAGCCCTAATTTTATCGAAACTCGATTATGGTGACCAGATATATTCGGCGGCCTCCCCTGCTACTCTTTCCAGCCTTAATCCCATACATCACCAGGGATTACATTTATGCCTTGGTGCATTTCGTTCTTCCCCGGTTGAGAGCCTTTATGTAGAAGCGAACATTCCTTCCTTGTCCGATTGTCGTGATGCACATTGCCTTCGCTATTATGTTCGCTCTCATGACCTCTGCAATCCTTCCATGTACAGTGGACCCCTGCCTAACGAGCACCCCGGAAATCATACAATTATGTAAGTATAATATTGTAAGTGCTTGTGGAAGTGTATTTTTGGGGGTCTGAAATAGACTAACCTATGTTACATTATTTCTTAAGGAAGTAAATTCGTTCGGTAATGGCACTTGAGCAGGCTTCTGTAATGAATTTTGCTCATTAGGCGGGGGTCCACTGTATAGGATTGTCACAGATGTTAGTAGACGCTCTTTATTTGTTCATCGCCCCTGTTTACTTCGTCCCTTTTCTCTTCGTCTACATTCACTCTTGTCTTCCCTTCAGCTACCACCTTTATATATTCTTGTGACATTTTCCTTTCCCCTACCCCCTTGGGAAGTTCCTGCTGTCCGTGTCTGTTCTATTCCTCTACCTTGCGCGAAAGCCCAACTACCTATGGCGGCTTCGCGCTCTTTTTTTCTAGACCACTTCCGTTCTCATTCCCATGCCATTGCAGTATACACCAATGGTTGAAAGTCATCTGACAGTGTCGGATTCGCAACAGTCTTCCCGGACAGCGTCGTGCGAGGGCATCTGTTACCCTCGGCTAGCATCTTTACGGCTGAATTGTATGCCATTCTTGTGGCACTTACCCGTATTGCATCTATGCCTGTGTCATCATTTGTGTTCATTTCAGACTCCCTTAGTGCTTTACAGGCTATCCGTAAAATTGATACACCTCACCTCCCAGTTCTTCATATCCAACTTTGGTTATGCCGTATCTTTAGCAAGCACAAAGATATTGTTTTTTGTTGGGTCCCTGGTCATGTTGACATACAGGGCAATGAACAGGCAGACACTGCTGCACGGTCAGCAGTACATGACCTTCCAGTTTCATATAGAGGTGTTCCTTTCACGGACTATTTTGCGGTCATTGCTACCCACCTTCACACCCGTTGGCAACATCGCTGGTCTGACCTGCTAAGTAACAAACTTCATTCTATTAAACCGATTATGGGTTTCTGGCCTTCTTGTCACCAATGTCGAGAATGGGAGACTACACTCTCCCGTCTTCGCATCAGCCACACTCGTCTTACTCACGGGTATCTCATGGAGAGGCTCCCTGTCCCTCTCTGTGAGCATTGTCAGGTTCCAGTGTCTGTTCGACATATTCTGCTGGACTGCCCACTCTATCAACGAGCACGCAGAATTTACCTCCAACGACGTCTTCGCTCTGCGGCCCTTTCTTTACCTTCCCTTCTTGCAGATGGACCCTCCTTTAATCCTGACTCTCTTGTTGACTTTTTGACAGAAACTGACTTACTACACAAACTCTGAAGATTACACCTCAAGCACCTCCCTCAGTCCCTTCTACCTCGATCTCTTGCTACCTTCTATCCCTGCACTATCCACCGTCATGCTGCACTCCATACCCTACTAATCATCCATCTCCCTCTTACAACCCACTCTCCCTGCATCCTACAATAACCTGCAGCGCTGTATAACCCCTGTGGTTTAGCGCTTCTATTTGATTATAATAATAATAATAATGCACTATCCACCGTCATGCTGCACTCCATACCTTACTAATCATCCATCTCCCTCTTACAACCCACTCTCCCTGCATCCTACAATAACCTGCAGCGCTGTATAACCCCTGTGGTTTAGCGCTTCTATTTGATTATAATAATAATACTGTCCTGCTGCACTCCATACCCTACTAATCATCCATCTCCCTCTTACAACCCATTCTCCCTGCATCCTGCAATAACCTGCAGCGCTGTATGACCCCTGTGGTTTAGCGCTTTTATTTGATTTGATTATAATAATATGAAAAGTTTGCTTTGAATCATCAGGTAACAACTTACTAGAAATGAAAATACTCTGGAAACAAGTATATTTCATTTACAAAGAAAACAAACCCAAATGCACTTGTCCTGAGGGTGCAAACATCCAGCCCACCAATGCCATAGAACAAAACAAAGGGATGTACATTTTATCTATAGTGGTACCTGATTTCTTTCATATTCTTTATATAACCCTTCTTTTGTATTCCATTTATACTAGAGAATTTGATAAAGCCCCTAATAGGTGCAATGTATAAATAAAAGATTTTGCCAAAAATGTCTTTTTACTACCATTTCATACCTCTTTAAGGGGGGCTCCTGGACGAGGTAAAGAGGCTATCGGTCTGAGGAATTGGACCTTTTGGTCTTCTTCCTCAGACCGAACCTAATTACCCCCCAATCCCCTTCCCTATCCCATCTCCTCCATCCTCCCTTTTTCCTTTCCTCCTCATCCTTCCC
>WNWK01024244.1:0-29998 GCA_009830355.1 Cherax destructor
ACTTGGTTTACTTGGTCCCACCTTATGTTTTGTTATTGAAGTTGAATTTGGAGAAAGCTCCTCGCGACTCATCACATTTTGTCAGTCTGGAGCTCCCCGCATACATGTCTGGACCTCTATTATGTTGTGATCCGAGTATATTGTTTATAATAAGGTAATATTTCGTATCAGATCATCATTGTTAGTGAAGATGAGGTCCAGTGTATTCTCCAATCTTGTAGGCTCTATTATTTGCTGGTTTAAGGTGAATTTGGTGCAGAGATTTAAAAGCTCGTGTGTGTGTGAGTTTTCACGTGAGCTGCCTCCTGTGTACAGGTACTCTACAGTCCTCTCCTGAGATCAGTAAGTCTTACTATAATGGGATAAATCCCAGCTGCCCCAAATGGGAGGTTAATGCCCCCTGCCTCAGACAGGTGGTCAATGCTCCCTGCTTCAGACGGGGTCACCCCTGCTTCAGATGGGGTCAATTCCCCCTGCCTCAGATGGAGTCACCCCTGCTTCAGATGGAGTCAATGCCCCCTGCCCCAGACAGGTCAACGCCCCCTGCCCCAGACAGGTCAACGCCCCCTGCCCCAGACAGGTCAACGCCCCCTGCCCGATGGGGTCAACGTGCCCTGCCTCAGGGGGTCTGCCCCCTACCTCAGGGCCCAGGAGCTGTCACTACCCACCCCTCAAGGGAGGTTCCTTGATGCTGGTGAGGGGCTCTTGATCAAGGGAATTGGATCTGTGCTCCAGTTCCCTGAATTAAGTCTGAATAAATTTCATCCCCCCACAGGTTCTGTATAATCCTTATGGGTTTAGCGCTCCTTCACGATTATAATAATGTCACTACCCAGGTCGATCAACCAGACTGTTGTTGCTAATTTCCTTGTACCAATATATAAAGTTGCAAGATCCTGATGATGTGATTGCAAAACGAAAGGCCTAGAGCTGTAATTGACTCATATGAAGGTGTTCAAAATGGGGCCCTCTGGCCCCTTTTGTCTGGTCATCAACAGAAACATTGTTCAGGGCCCCTGAAGCTTAGGCTTCAGGGGCTCAGAAATTTATGCAGTCAATAGTACTAAAGTACTGATTCTTTACCTTGAAGATGAAGAAAAGGCTCCAGCTGGTATAGCACCAAAACCTAGTACAAAAGTACATCACAATATCCTCAAGGCTGTAAAATGCAACAAGACTGCGCATCTTCGAGCTGTGAGAACACAGTCTGGAGACTCCAAACAATTCCCAGTTATATAGTATATATAAGTTTGCTGGAGAGAAAAAGTCAGGTTGATTGATCTGTGTATTTTGACCCCCTTTTGAGGTTCTCTTTGGGAGATACACATTGCACACTAAAGTATACCTGGGTGCAGGGCCAGGAGCTGAGACTCAATGCAGTGAGTACACACACATATGAACAAAACACACACAAATCACACACAACTATATACCTCAAAGGCGATGGGGCCGGACAACATCTCACCATGGGTCCTGAGAGAGGGAGCAGAGGAGCTGTGTACCACTAACAACAATCTTCAACACATCTGTCGAAACAGGGTAACTACCTGAGGTATGGAAGACAGCAAATGTAGTCCCAATTTTCAAGAAAGGAGACAGACATGAGGCATTAAACTACAGACCAGTGTCACTGACATGTATAGTATACAAAGTCATGGAGAAGATTATTAGAAGAGTGGTGGAGCACCTAGAAAGGAATGAGCTTATCAACGACGGCCAACACAGTTTCAGGGCTGGGAAATCCTGTGTCACAAACCTACTGGAGTTCTATGACAGTGTGACAGCAGTAAGGCAAGAGAGAGATGGGGTAGGTAGATTGCATTTTCTTGGACTGTAAGAAGGCGTTTGACTAGGCAGGGATAACAGGGAAGGCACTACAATGGATCAGAGAATACCTGACAGGAAGGCATCAGCGAGTCATGGTACGTGGCGAGGTGTCAGAGTGGGCGCCTGTGACGAGCGGGGTTCCACAGGGGTCAGTCCTAGGACCGGTGCCGTTTCTGGTATATGTGAATGACATGGTGGATTATTATTATAAACAAAGAAAGCTCTAAACTGACAAGGATGACATGACAGAAAGAATAGACTCAGAAGTGTCCCTGTTTGCAGACGATGTGAAGTTAATGAGAAATAAATCAGAGGAGGACCAGGCAGGACTACAGATGGATCTGGACAGGCTACAGGCCTGGTCTAGAAACGCTCCTGGAGTTCAACCCCACCAAGTGCAAAGTCATGAAGATTGTGGAAAGGCAAAGAAGACTGCAGACAGAGTACAGTATAGGGGGTTAAAGACTACAAACTTCACTCAAGGAAAAGGATCTTGGAGTGTGTACAATACGAGCATATCTCCTGAGCGCACATCAACCAAATAACTGCTGCAGCATACGGGCGCCTAGCAAACCTAAGAACAGCATTCTGACATCTCAATAAGGAATCATTCAGGACCCTGTACACCGTGTACATCAGACACTACACTATGTATGTATGCGGCACCAGTTTGTAACCCACACCTGGTCAAGCACGTCAGGAAATTAGAGAAAGTGCAAAGGTTTGCAATGCGACTAGTTGAAGAGCTAAGGGGCAAGTCCTATGAGAAGAGGTTAACAGAACTTGATCTGACAACACTGGAGGACAGGAGGGACAGGGGGAACATAACGACACATAACGACATATAAGTTACTGAGAGGAATCGACAAGGTGGACAGAGACAGGATGTTCCAGAGATGGGACACAGCAACAATGGGTCACCGTTGGAAGTAGAAGCTTCAAATGAATCACAGGGATGTTACAGTATTTCTTCAGTCATAGAGTTGTCAGAAAGTGGAATAGTCTGGAAAGTGATGTAGTGGAGGCAGGTACGAACATAAGGAACACTGCAGCAGGCCTACTGTCCCATGCAAGGCAAGAGATCGAGGTAGAAGGGACTGAGGGAGGTGCTAGAGGTATAATCTTCAGAGTTTGTGTAGTAAGTCAGTTTCTGTCAAAAAGTCAACGAGAGAGTCAGGATTAAGGAGGGTCCATCTGCAAGAAGGAAGGTAAAGAAAGGGCCGCAGAGCGAAGACGCTGTTGGAGGTAAATTCTGCGTGATCGTAGATAAGTGGGGGCAGTCCAACAGAATATGCCGAACAGACACTGGAACCTGACAATGTTCACAGAGAGGGGCAGGGAGCCTCTCCATGAGATACCCGTGAGTAAGAGTGTGGCCAATGCGAAGACGGGAGAGTGTAGTCTCCCAGCCTCGACATTGGTGACAAGAAGAAGGCCAGAAACGTATACTCGGTTTAATAGAATGAAGTTTGTTACTTAGCAGGTCAGACCAGCATTGTTGCCAACGGGTGCGAAGGTGGGTAGCAATGTCCGCAAAATAGTCCGTGAATGGAACACCTCTATATGAAACTGGAAGGTCATGTACTGCTGACCGCGCAGCAGTGTCTGCCTGTTCATTGCCCTGTACGTCCAACATGACCAGGGACCCAACAAAAACAATATCTTGTGCTTGCTAGAGATACGCGTAACCAAAGTTGGATACAAGAACTAGGGGGTGAGTGTATCAATTTTACGGATAGCCTGTAAAGCACTAAAGGAGTCTGAAACAACCACAAATGGTGACACAGGCATAGATGCAATACGGATAAGTGCCACAAGAATGGCATACAATTCAGCCATAAATATGCTAGGCGAGGGTAATAGATGCCCTCGTATGATGCTGTCTGGAAACACTGCTGCGAATCCGATGCCGTCAGATGACTTTGAACCATCGGTGTACACTGCGATGGCATGGGAATGAGAACGGAAGTGGTCTAGAAAAAAAGAGCGAGAAGCCGCCGTAGGTAGTTGGGCTTTCGCGCAAGGTAGAGGAATAGAACAGACACGGACAGCAGGAACTTCCCAAGGGGGTAGAGAAAAGGGAGATGTCACATGAACATATAAAGGTGGTAACTGGAGGGAAGACGAGTGAATGTAGACGAAGAGAAAAGGGACGAAGTAAACAGGGGCGACGAACAAATAACGAGCGTCTACTAACATCTGTGACAATCCTATATATGGAAGGATTGCGGAGGTCATGAGAGCGAACATAATAGCAAAAGCAATGTGCATCATGACGATCGGACAAGGATGGAATGTTCGCTTCTACACAGAGACTCTCAACCAGGGAAGAACGAAATGCATCAAGGCATAAACACAATCCCTGGTGATGGATGGGATTAAGGCTGGAAAGAGTAGCAGGAGAGGCCGCCGAATATATCTGGTCACCATAATCGAGTTTTGATAATATTAAGGCTGAATGCAGGCGAAGGAGAGTTCTACGATCAGCCCTCCATGAAAGATGTGCGAGGGTTTTTAGGAGGTTCAGCCGGCTATGACAAGTTGCCTTCAGAGAGGTAATGTGAGGTTTCCAGGACAATCGACGGTCAAACAGGAGGCCGAGAAACCTGACTGTATCATGTTCTGGGATACGTGAGCCGTACAGGTACAATGGAAGATCAGAGACCACTGAACGTCTAGTAAACGTAATTTGATGAGTTTTGCCACTGCAAAATTTAAACCAGTGAGTGGTTGCCCAATCGGAAACTCGGTTGATGGCATGCTGGAGGGAAACTGCAATGAGGTGACAGTCAGCACCCGCACAAGCTATAGCAAAGTCATCAACATAAAGCGATGACCAAATATTGGATGGGAGAACAGATGCCAGATTATTTATAGCAAGCAGAAAGAGTGTTGTGCTCAGAACACAACCCTGGGAGACACCTTCAGCTTGGACAAACTCCGGAGAAAGCTCATTACTAACCCGGACACGGAAATGGTAGATTGCCTCAGAGGCCTAAGGAGTGGACCTGGGCCAAGATATACCTCCAAGTTGTGTCATAAGTACAGTTTGTGTGACCTTATGTACTGTTGGCATGTGAGCAAAATAACATTTATGAAGGAATTCAGGGAAATTTGGACTTCGCGATAACCGATTGGTTATTAGCAAAGGCATTACGAATATACGTATCTAAGCGCAGTAAGGGGTCAATGGCAGAACAGCCCTTACGAAAGCCATATTGACTAGTGGAGAGACTATTGTGCGTCTCTAAATACCACATCAAATGTCTATTAACTAGACGTTCCATCACCTTGCAAACTGCACTGGGAAGAGCAATGGGACTGTAGTGGGAGGCATCATGTCCCGTAGTACCCAGTTTACAAAAAGGTAGAACAATAGCAGATTTCCACAGCTGGGGAAGAACTCCTTGTAACCATATAAGATTAAAGAGTCGTAAGAGGACTGCAAGGGCTGACTGATGTAAATGCTGTAGCATACAAATATGTATGCCGTCTGGCCCAGCTGCCGATGATCGGAAAGTTGAGTGTTGCCTCCAGTTCCAGAAGGGTAAAAGGCACATTATAAGATTTTTCTCTGAGAGAAGAAGGGCTTTAACTCACTGGCAGACTTAGAAGAAAGGAACGAGGGGCATAGATGGAGCCCCTGAGAAATACGGACCAGATGATTACCAATTTCAGTGGCAACGGCAAGAGGGTGTGCTATATCGACACCGGCAACCCGAAGAACAAGAGCCGGGTCGGGGGAGAATTTACCACTCAGTTTCCGTACCTTTTTCCAGACTGCACTCAAGGAAGCCGAAGTGACGGTGGAAACGTAATCCCGCCAGCAAGTGCGTTTAGCGTCACGGATGACACGGTGAGCAATTGCTCACTTACTCCTACTATTAGTATAGTAAATATTTAGGGAGCTGGTCACTTGCTGTCCTCTACTGTCTCTGTTGACCAGTTGATTTGCCTTTACTAGCAACTTTATTATGAATATCTTTTACATATATCCCTGAGGTATCCTGTAATATCTGCTGTTTTCAACCCTAGTGCTGCAACCTGTTTCCCACACACACCCATATTTCTATAATCTATCAATTTAAAGTCCTGGACAAGTCAGAATGACCTCCTCAATCAAGTTGACTAATGCAACCATCCCTCCACCAGAGAGATGAACCCCATCCCTTGCATACATATCATGTTTGCCATAGAAAATGTCCCAATTATCAGTGAATGGGATTGCAAGTTCCTTGCAGTACCTGTCTAGCCAGCAATTTACACCAGTTGCCCTAGACGTCCATTCATTGCCCACTTCCCTTCTAGGCAAGATGCTACATATGTAGATGAATGGTTCAGAGAACCAACAAGTTGATAAATTAGACACATATGCAACACTTGGGTATCTTTATTAAGGAAACGTTTCGCCACACAGTGGCTTCATCAGTCAAGATTGATGGACTGACTACATCGACTCAAGGCTGAGGGACTGATTACCTCAAACTCCTCCTGTTCTTCACAATTCTCCTTTGTATGGACTGATGAAGCCACTGTGTGGCGAAATGTTTCCTCAATAAAGATACCCAAGTGTTGCATATGTGTCTAATTTATCATGCTACGTATGATTGGGACCCCTCCCTTAGACCTGATTAAATCTATAGCTGACCTGTACTTATCTAGCAGCTCCTCTCTCCTGCCCTTCCCAATATTATTTCCACCAGCACTGAGACAGTGATGGAGGTATGATAAAGTTCATGGAGTACGGAGAGTAGACCTAGTGGCAGTGAGGAGGGGGGGCAAGGAGCTATGAATCGACCCCTGCAACCACAATTAGGCGAGTACACATACTCAACACACACACACAACACACACTCAACACACACACAACACAAACACACAACACAAACACACACAACACACACACACACAACACAAACACACAACAAAGTACGTATACTTAGGTGCAGGGCCCAGGAGCTGAGTCTCAACCCCTACAACTCAGTGAATATACACACAACACTTGTATAACAATGTTCATAACTGAACATACAGTCATACACAGTGTATATCCTAGGTTCACTAATCAATATCGGGACTTGTTCATTATTTATCCGATATCGGGACTTGTTCTTCATTGTCTAATATAAGGACTTGTTCTTCACTATGTCCGATATTGGGATTTGTTCTTGTGTTCAATATCGGGACTTGTTTTTCATTTGTCCGATATCGGAACTTGTTCATTATTTGTCCGATATCGGAACTTGTTCATTATTTGTCCGATAGTGGGACTTCATTATTTGTCCGATAGTGGGACTTCATTATTTGTCCGATAGTGGGACTTCATTATTTGTCCGATAGTGGGACTTCATCATTTGTCCGATAGTGGGACTTCATCATTTGTCCGATAGTGGGACTTCATCATTTGTCCGATAGTGGGACTTCATCATTTGTCCGATAGTGGGACTTCATCATTAGTCCGATAGTGGGACTTCACCATTTGTCCGATAGTGGGACTTACCATTGCCAGTGACTTCTTTGTCCGATAGTGGGACTTCACCATTTGTCCGATAGTGGGACTTCACCATTTGTCCGATAGTGGGACTTCACCATTTGTCCGATAGTGGGACTTCACCATTTGTCCGATAGTGGGACTTCACCATTTGTCCGATAGTGGGACTTCACCATTTGTCCGATAGTGGGACTTCACCATTTGTCCGATAGTGGGACTTCACCATTTGTCCGATAGTGGGACTTCACCATTTGTCCGATAGTGGGACTTCACCATTTGTCCGATAGTGGGACTTCACCATTTGTCCGATAGGGGGACTTCATTATTTGTCCGATAGGGGGACTTCATTATTTGTCCGATAGGGGGACTTCATTATTTGTCCGATAGGGGACTTCATTATTTGTCCGATAGGGGGACTTCATTATTTGTCCAATATCGGGACTTCATTATTTGTCCAATATCGGGACTTCATTATTTGTCCAATATCGGGACTTCATTATTTGTCCAATATTGGGACTTCATTATTTGTCCAATATCGGGACTTCATTATTTGTCCGATATCGGGACTTCATTATTTGTACGATATCGGGACTTCATTATTTGTACGATATCGGGACTTCATTATCTGTACGATATCGGGACTTCATTATTTGTACGATATCGGGACTTCATTATCTGTACGATATCGGGACTTCATTATTTGTATGATATCGGGACTTCATTATTTGTACGATATCGGGACTTCATTATTTGTACGATATCGGGACTTCATTATTTGTACGATATCGGGACTTGATCATTATTTGTCCTATATCATGACTTGTTCATTTGTCATATATTGGGACTTGCTCTTCATTATTTGTCTTGTATCGGGGCTTGTTCCACACTATTTGATATCGGGACTTGTTCTTTATTTGTATGATACTGGGACTTGTTCATTCTCTGATATCAGGACTTGTTCATTATTTGTCTGGTATCGGGACTTGTTCTTCACTATTTGTCTGATATCGGGGCTTGTTCCTCACTATTTGATATCGGGACTTGTTCATTATTTAATATCACGACTTGTTCATCACTATTTGTCCAATATTGGGGCATATTTGGTACTAATTGTTCAATATCGGGACTTGTTCATCACTATTTGTCCGATATTGTGATTTCTTTTTTATATCTGTCAGATATCGAGGCTTGTTCATTACTAATTGTCCAATATTAAAACTTGTTCATCAATAATTGTTCAATAATGGGACTTCATCACTAATTATTGGGATTTGTTCATCACTAACTGTTCAATATCGGGTCTTGTTCATCACTGTTTGATATTGGGACTTGGTCATCGCTAATTGTTCAGTATCAGGACTTGTTCATCACTGTTCGATATCGGGACTTATTCACTAATTGTCCAACATCAGAAAAGTCCATCACAAATCATGGGGTATCGGGGTCTTGCAATTGCCGTGGAAAATCTTGACCTGGTCGGTTGTTCAATATCGGCTCTGTTCATCGCAAACCCTTTGATACTGGATCTGTTCTTCACTAGATGTCTGATATTGGATCTGTTCTTCACTAAATGCCTGATATCGGAGAAGTACATCACAAATCATCGGGTATGGGGGTCTTGCAATTGCCATGGATGATCTTCACCTCTCCGGTGCAGTTGAAGTACTGGTCAAAGACCTGGGTGTACCCGTGGTCCCGCCACCAGGTACACAGTTGGCGGTTCCAACCACAGGGAAGGACATAGAAGAGGTCTGGGTGGTCGAAGGCCACCAGGGTGTACAGGTCCTGGTCCCCCAGGTGACCCTCGAAGCTGTAGAACGATGCCCTCTCCTCCAGCACCGTCTTGTTCAGGTAACTACCTGGAAGGTTAAGGGTCGTTATTAGTTATTGGTTGTTATTAGTGTCGTTTAATCGTCCTACAATGACACTGGCTTGTTCACAGTACAGCCTCTCCTCACTTAACAAAGGAGTTGCGTTCCTAAGACCACGTCGGTAAATGAATTCGTGGCTAAGTGAGGAGCATACTATAATGGTAGTGAGTCTGTGTCAACCATCTTTGATATTGTTTTAATGTCACCTTTGCATCATTTATAACATTTATGGTATATTTTTAAATGTTTATACAGTAGTGTACTGTATATTGTAATAAACAGAATCGAGGAACTCAGCTCTAATATACAGTGGACCCTTGAAAATCGTGATTAATCCGTTCCAGAGAGTCTGCCCAAATTGAAAATTCACGATTTTCAAACCATTTTCCATAAGAATAATGTAAATCAAATTAATCCGTTCCAGACACCCAAAAGTATTAACAAAAAATTTTTTTTACACATTAAATATACATTTAATTACACAGAAAACAATGACATATAAAGAATTAAACAGGAAAACCATGACACTTACCTTTATTGAAGAGTTGTTGATGTGTGGAAGACGGGAGGAGGGAAGAGGAAGGAGGAGTTGCTAGTGTTTGGAAGGGGAATCCCCTTCCATTAACACTTCAGGTACCAAGTCCTTTTCTGGGGTTACTTCCCTTCTTTGTTTTTTAATGCTACTAGGACCAGGTTGAGAGTCACTGGAGCTCTGTCTTACAAAATAACTGTCCAGAAAGGTCTGTTTCTGGCGGGTCTTTAAAATGTCCCTAAAATGTGACAAGACATTGTCATTGAACATGTCGCATACACGGCCTGCAACAGCTTTGTCAGGGTGATGTTCCTCCACAACTCTTTCCATCCTAGTCCACATTGCACACATCTCCTTAATCTCTGAAGAAAGCAACTTCTTCCCTCTCCCTTCCTCCTCCTCTGAAGCAATTTCCTGAGCTGTGGTCTGTTGCTGTTCCAGATGAAGCTCTTGCAGCTCTGTAGTGGTTAGCTCTTCATTGTGGTCCTCCACCAACTCTTCCACATCCTGGCCACTCACATCCAACCCCATGGACGTCCCCAATGCCACAATAGTTTCCACAACTGGCATAGGGATGTCAGGGCCAGCCTCAAACCCTTTAAAATCTTTGTCGAGGACACAATCTGGCCACAATTTTCTCTAGCAGAGTTCATCGTCCTGAAGTCACTCCCCGCCAAGCCTTACCTATAAGGCATATGCAATGGAGGATATTGAAGTGATCTTTCCAGAACTCTCTTAGGGTCAATTCAGAGTCTAAGGTCACATCAAAGCACCTTTGAAACATTGCTTTGGTGTAGAGTTTTTTGAAGTTTGAAATGACCTGCTGGTCCATGGGCTGGAGGAGAGGAGTGGTATTAGGGGACAAGAACTTCACTGTGATGAAATTAAAATCCTTCACCATTTGCTCTTCCAAGTCTGGAAGATAAGCAAGAGCATTGTCCATTACCAGGAGGCACTTGAGTGGCAATTTATTTTCCAGGAGGTATTTCTTCACACTGGGGCCAAACACTTCATTGAACCAATCAAGGAAAATTTCCCTCGTGACCCATGCCTTACTGTTAGCCTTCCACATCACACACAAATTAGCCTTGGCGACACTATTTTCTTGAACACTCTGGGATTTTCAGTGATACACCAGTAAAGGCTTCACTTTGAAATCACCACACAACATGAGAGTTAGCCTGTCTTTCATAGGCTTGTGTCCTGGCAGTGCATTTTCCTCCTTCGTGATGTAGGTCCTCTTTGGCCTTTTCTTCCAAAAGAGGCCTGTTTCGTCACAATTGAACACTTGTTGGGGTTTGAATTGTTCAGCCTCTATGTACCCCTTGAATTCGTTCACAAATTTTTCAGCCGCACATTTGTCAGAACTTGCAGCCTCGCCATGCCTTACAACATTGTGTATGCCACTTCGCTTCTTGAAATTTTCGAACCAGCCTTTGCTGGCCTTGAATTCATCAACATCAGCACTCGTTCCAGGACTTTTCTTTACGAGATCGTCATGCAACTGCCTTGCCTTTTCGCAAATTATTGACTGTGTAACACTATCTCCTGCTAACTCTTTTTGTCTGATCCACAAAAGCAACAACTTCTCAACTTCTTCGATTATTTGCGATCTCTTTTTCGTTAGCATATTCACCCCTTTCGCAACATCAGCTTCCTTGATTTCCTTTTTCTTCAACACAATGAAAGTGATGGTTGAATGGGCCTTCCCATACATCCTGGAGAGCTCCGCCACACGCACTCCCCTTTCATATTTTTCTATGATCTCTTTCTTAACTTCAATCGTGTTTCTCACTTTCTTTACCAAAGGGCTGGCACTAGGAGCTTTCTTTGGGCCCATGGTGGCTTATTTAGCAGTTGCAAGAACTAAAACGAATGAAATATTAAGAAATGTATCGTATGAACTCGTGAGGTGATCGTCACTCGTTGGTAAACAATGGCACCCTGACGCTGAATGGTGTTTGGGTGCCCACTTGGGCTGGGAGGCTGCTTGGACGCATTTCATACGATTGCCGATTTTTAAGCCAAATCACGAAAATCAAGCCAATATTTTGACGAAAAAAGTTCACGATTTTCAAATTTCACGATACTCAAGAAGGATAATTTTCAAGGGTCCACTGTACATTATTTTGGTATGCATATTGATCAGAGAGCCGGTCGTAAGTTTGAGTAATCAGTAAACGAGTACGTTGCTAAGTGAGGAGAGGCTGTATTTAAACTTTACAATGGCTCAACTTACTATACAGTGGAACCTCGGTTTTCATGATTAATTAATATAACCGATAACCAGGAGTCCACTGTAACACAATAATAATCACTCTGAGGTGCATTAAATGTCATATATTACATTAATATAGACATTTTGATTAATCCATCTATGATATTTTTTCAAAATTATATAATAAGCATGCTACATAACATATAAACATGATAAACACACCCACAGTAAAATAAATTAACATAAATATGAGATGTTTTTCCAGTCGTCTTGTCGGAAAGAATAACATTTTCTCTAGTTCATGGAGACAACTTGTACACAATGTAAGGTGTTTTTATTATGGTAGTATAAGATTCACAGACATGGGAATGAACGCGTATCAACCAAAACCAGACTCGGTCGTCTGTTTACACACTCTGCGGCTCTGTCCTCTCTCATTTACTCATTCTCTCTCCGTTTATTCGTTTTATATCGTTTACTCACCTCTCACTCTACATTAAGACTATAAATATTTTAACCCCTTAACTGTCCAAACATAAATCAATGTTGTTACCGCTAGCACTCTAAACGTAGAGCAATGTTTTCCTGCCTCCAAATTTTACACGATTGGCCTGAGATGCCTGGTCAGTATAGAATGGGTCTTAACACTCAGTGTGCGCAGTATTAAAAAAATCTTGGACCATTTAGTACCTTATGGGAGCACCAGTTCAATTGACCGCCAGCTAGAGCAAACAGCGTGGCAAACACCAGGGATTCACTAATGTTATGTAGTATTTCCCTTTTAAGAGGAAAGTGATGTTGACCCTGAGTTTAGTGGCTTTGAGATGGATGTGGCCCTGAGTTTAGTGGCTTTGAGATGGATGTGGCCACAAGTGGTCAAGGAAATATGCAAAACTTCAATAATAACCCATGTGCAACATCCTTTCAATTTTGGTACCACTGGTAGTGTCATCCTGCCAGAATGTTCTATAACCTATTCCCTAAGTAAAGAAAAACAATTCTGGAACATGTAATACGTGTTCGGCAGGCTGGTTGGCCTGCTGGCTGGCCGGCGGCTGGGTGGCTGGGTGGCTGGCTGATTGGCTGTCTCTATCTCCATCTGTCTGTCTGTATCTATCTCTGTCTGTCTCTTCCTCTGTCTGTGTCTCTATCTCACAGGTACACATAAATAGTTATATATAGTGTAAATTACCTAGGATAAGCCAAAAAATCCAGACCAAGTGCTATACTGTGCTTGTAGATATAAGGCATAATAAGCATGACTGGCAAGTAATACACATTTTCACTTGTTCAGGAATCAGACGTGACAACTCTGCATCGTGTGTAATACCTGTTGGTTCATAAGCGGCTCTCTGAGACAGAAAGAGTCAAGCAGACACAGACAGAGATAAACAGAGAGCTAGACAGACAGACATGTTTATGTGTAACAGTGAAAACATAGCCAAGGCAGTACACAATCATCAAATGTCACTCCACTGCTGCACTGTCAGCAGTGGAGCGACACTCATCTTACTCCTTTGTGTAAAAAACATTGCTGGAACCTATAAATACTATGTATATATTTCTAGACCAAGATAGGTGAAAATGTTCACCTGTCAATGTGTTTGTGACTACAGTGGACCCTCGGTTTTCGTTCACCTCCAAACTCGAACAATTATGTAAATGTATTTTTGTACGAGCTTTTGTAAGTGAATTTTTGGGGTTCTGAAACGGCTAATCTAATTTACATTTGTCCTTATGGGAACAAATTCGTTCAGTAATGGCACTCAAACAGCATTCTGGAACGAATTTTCAACGAAAACCAAGGGTCCACTGTATTTGAGTACTATTTCAGTACCTAATATTAGTGTCAGAACAAAGATTAGCTATGAAATCACAAGAACTACTACAAATTGTAATTATCAGAACATAAAAATTAGATAAATTAAAAAAAAAATGAGAATAAAAGGTATATTGGCAACACTTTTGCAAGCGGCAGCGCTTCATGTTGCCATCAAGTGAGCGACAAGCGCTGACTTTGCGGCCTTGTATCTCTGACTCTAAATTTTATTTTTAGAGTATTACATGTAAAAAAATGTCCTCTATTTAAATTTTTTTTTTTCAAAATACAGTGGAGCCCTGGTTTACGATAGTCTCCAAACTTGCCCTTTTGTGTAAGTATTTTTGTAAGTGCTTTTGTAAGTGTATTTTTGGGGGGTCTAAAAAGACTAATCTAATTTATATTATTCCTTATGGGAACAAATTCGTTCGGTAACGGCACTTGAACAGCATTCTGAAATGAAATAATGACATAATCCGGGGGTCCACTGTATTCGGAGTGCTGGGAGAGAGAACGTAGATCTACGTTTGGATAGTTAAGGGGTTAAGCTAAATAATGAGTGTACTGTATATGCATTTTTGTTGCTCTGGGGTGCCTTAACCCTTTTGGGGTTTCGGACGTACTAGTACGGCTTACACACCAGGGTTTTCGTCGTACTAGTACGCCTAAATTCTGGCGCCCTCAAATCAAGTGGAAACAGGCTGGTAGGCCTAGATGTGAGAGAATGGGTCTGTGCGGTCAGTGTGCGCAGTATAAAAAAAATCCTGCACCACACAGTGCATAATGAGGAAAAAAAAACTCTGACCGTGTTTTTGGTTTAAAACAGCGACTTTGCAGTCTATTTTCGTATAGTATTTATGCTTATATACTCGTTTTCTTAGTCTCATTCGATAGAATGGATGATATATTACAGAAATAGAGATAATCTTGCTGATGTTCAAGAGTAAACAAATCAAGCCATGCGTCCAATACACATCAACTGGGTAGTCTAATATTCATGCACAAGTGCGCTGATATTATTTATACCATTTTTACAATGATGCAGTTGTATACATAACAGTAAATCTTCTATTCATTGAGAGAATAAAAATTCAAAATGGAAAGCAAAAGTAATGTAAAAGGGGCCTGGACACGTGACTAATGAACAGATAAAATGTTATTTTAGTGCCAGGAATGTCTGTCTTGTTTATTCTGGACCCTATTTTGAAATTAGCATCTTTTGAAATTTGTGTGAAATTGGTCAAATTGCAAATTTCTGACCACCTTATTGGGTAGTTGAAATCGGTAAATTGGCAGTTTCTTATACTCAATTGATAGAACAAATAGAATTCTAGCGAAATAGCTATAATTTTAGTAGACTGAAACATTGGAATTTCCCGAAAATAGGGCTCAAAGTGGGCGAAATCGCTGATGCGTAAATGTCATTGATACCGCTAACTTCACGAGAGCATAATTCCGTTAGTTTTCCATCAAATTTCATAATTTTGGTGGCGTTATGATCGGAAAAAGCTTCTCTATCATTTCATAAGAAAAAATAATTTTTTTTTTCCGAAAAATTTGGGACCCTGAGAACGAGTTTCGGAGAGGGCCTTTGGACCCCCAAAGGGTTAAATGTCGCAGTATATTACGTGTGGGTGGGGTGGCCTGGCTGGCTACCATACCTCCCACACCTGACTTCTTACAATAAATACTACTTATCTCACCCTACATTAGGACTACACATATTTTAAGGTAAGTAATGAGTGTACTGTGTGTGTATTTTACCTTATTCTTTTTAATGCCTATTTCTGTTTTCAATATACTAAAAATGTTATAAATAGTGCAAAAGTGACATTAAAACAATATGTAAAGATGGTTGACACAAGCCCACTTTCACTTCCGTGTGCTGGAAATATCAGTAAGGGGAGACTCTCGCTTAATGACCATTCGCTCACCAACCTACTCAGTCATTAAGTGAGTACTACCTGTAGCCCCTAATTTAACTGTGTATAAGGTATATAAACCCCAGTTTAGCTATATAAAGTCCCAATTTAGCTATATAAAGTCCCAATTTAGCTATAGTCCCCAATTTAGCCAAGTAGATCCCAATTCCAGTGGCCTCAACTCACGTATAACATCAGAATGGCGCAGGCGGTCGACGGCGACCAGAACGACTCCGCTATTGAACCCCGGGAAGCCGCCTTGGGTGGTCGGCGCCGACCCCAGGCCAGTGCCAGCACCGGGGCCAGGGGGCGACCCCAGGGTGGTGTCGGGGTGGAGGCGACGGTACTGAGACAGCACATGACGGTACACTGGTGACTGCTCTAGGGTCATGCCCAGGATGTTGTCAGCAGTGAAGCGCTCGAAGTGCGAGTGTAGTTCTGCAATGTCACCCTTCACCTGTAACGTTAAGAACGACTGTCAGTGTAAGAACGACTGTTAGTGTCACCTGTAAAATCAAGAGAACTGACTGTACCCAGCTGTCACACACACATCAATATCCATCAACAACCATCACAGGGGTCATCAATGCACCTTAACATCAACAACCATCACAGGGGTCATCAATGCACCTTAACATCAACAACCATCACAGGGGAAATCAACACACCTTAACATCAACAACCATCACAGGGGTCATCAACGCACCTTAACATCAACAACCATCACAGGGGTCATCAACGCACCTTAACATCACCATCATGGGGGTCATCAATGCACCTTAACATCAACAACCATCACAGGGGTCATCAACACACCTTAACATCAACAACCATCACAGGGGTCATCAACACAACATCAACAACCATCACAGGGGCTACATCAACACAACATCCTAACAACAACCATCACAGGGGTCATCAACACCTTAACATCAACAACCATCACAGGGGTCATCAACACAACATCAACAACCATCACAGGGGTCATCAATGCACCTTAACATCAACAACCATCACAGGGGTCATCAACGCACCTTAACATCAACAACCATCACAGGGGTCATCAACACAACATCAACAACCATCACAGGGGTCATCAACGCACCTTAACATCAACAACCATCACAGGGGTCATCAACACACCTTAACATCAACAACCATCACAGGGGTCATCAACGCACAACATCAACAACCATCACAGGGGTCATCAACGCACCTTAACATCAACAACCATCACAGGGGTCATCAACGCACCAACATCAACAACCATCACAGGGGTCATCAACGCACCTTAACATCAACAACCATCACAGGGTCATCAAGCACCTTAACATCAACAACCATCACAGGGTCATCAACACACCTTAACATCAAACCATCAATATGACGACCACAGGTGAGGGAACATTTTGTGCAGATGAACAGAGAAGAAGAACAGGGCACGGGTAGTAAGCTTTTCCTGACGGGAAGAAGCTCTGGAGAACGCTTCCCCGACGAACCCGATCTCTGCTGCCGCCAGCGCCTCAGCCGACACGTACGCAGCTGCAACACAGGGACCAGGAGCTAGTGTGTGACAAGTGGATCAACTTTTAAGAGAAGAAACACATTGACCATAGTTGGGTCAATAGCTCTTTTACATGTATAAATAATCAGGATATTAGACCTTATGGATATGTCATAGAGGTCAATGACCCAAAAGAAGCAACGCATTGACCATAGTTCTTTCGACAGCTGTTTTATAAACAATAAATAATAATAGCAACAATAATAATAATAATAATAATAATAATAATAATACAAAATAATAAAAAAGAGAATATTAATAATATTTTAATAATTAAAAATAATAGCAATAAAAAAAATAATAAATAAAAATTTAGTAAAATTTAAAATTGAAAATTTAATAACAAAAATAGTATCAACAATTGTAACTTGAAAAAAAAAATATACAACTAAATAAACTAAACCCAAATTTCTATATTGTCTTTTTAAATAGTACGTAGGGTTAATCATATTGTAAATTAAAATGAATATAACTAGAATAAACTCTAAATTCTTTTAGTATTAAGTATTTTTATTTAAAAAAAGTTTTTAGAATAAGCTGCTCCTAATGCCATGGCACCAGTGGCTCTCCTTGCATTACAGTTTTATACTTGTAACTAAAATAACTATGTATACTTGTAACTTGAATGAAATAAAAAAATTATTATATTATTATTATTATAAAAATAAAAATTATTAATAATAATTACAGCCCCCCTCACTTCACAAGATTTTCCCTTCCTGACCAGGGAAAACAAATTTGTAGGAAAATGAAAAAAGCAAAAATATAAATTAAAAAAGGGGTTTTTTCACCATTTTTGAAAAATTTTTTTAATGTCCCCTTTAAAACCATTTAAACATTTCTGGTATATTTTTAAATGTTTAAAAAAGTAGATTAGATTTTGCCACCAAGTAGTTAGTTTATTGGGGCCCCATATCCATCCTTACGGAGCGTAAAGCGGGGGGTTTAACAAAAAAACCCCGGGGAAATGGGCCCCCAAAAGGGGTTAACAGGTGACATTTGGATTTATATCAACACTTTCTTTACCAAGAAATTTAGGAAATTTGCTTAGCATATATCATGGTACAGTGGTACCCCGAGTTACGAGCATAACCCCTTTAGAAGGGTTCAAGTGCCAAACCAATTTTGGTTTCCCTAAGGAATAATGTAAATTAGATTAATCCCTTTCAGACCCCAAAATAACTTAAAAAGACTAAGAAAAACAAATTTAAATAATTGTTTTGAAAGGGGGGGTCTCTATTTAGGAAGACCGTATCTTATTTTTATTAAAATCTTTGACATGTCACAATCATACTGTTTTATCTCTGTATTCCCAATAATGGACAAATTTAAAAACACAGTGTTTTAAAAAGTGACATATGCCTTCCCCATAATTTGCATTTATTTTAGTTTGATTATCTGTGTGTTGCCAAACCCGGGGGGTTTGGGGAAAAAAGTCGGGCAAATAAATCAGTCAAAATTGAACCCAAAATTTAAATCGGGGCCCCTTTTAAAACTTTTGCGGTACTAACAAGCCGGGGCCCCCCGGGCCCCCCCAAAAAAATCGCGGTCTGTTAAAAATTAAGGGGCCCCCAAAATTTATCTATTTTTCCCTTTTATAGGGGGTTTTAGATCTATTCAAACCCCAAACTTTCCCAAAACAATCATTTTCATTATTTTTTCTCCCCTAATATTATTCCTAATGCTAAACACGGGGACCAAGTAATATTCCTTCCTTTCTGGGTACTCTTTTTTGGGTAAATATAAATTTTTTCATTAAAGGGGAAAAAAAACAATGGGGGGAAAAACAAATTGAAAATTTTTTTTGCCCCCCTTTTGGGGATCTATACCTTTTTCCCCCAAAGAGCACAAGGGGGTCATTATATAATGGTTTCAGTGATGAAAAAAACTAATGAGATGGGGGAAGCTCAGTGTCAAAAATTTGTTTTAAAATTGGGGTTTTTTAAAAAAACCCTTTCAAAGGGAGACCCATTTTGTTAATTTTTTCCCAGTTCAAAAATTTTTTATTGTTTTTTAAATTTTGGGAGGTGGAAAAGGGGGGATGCGGGCCCACCAGAAGACTCCTTTTTTAAAAAATCAGGGTTTTAACATGAAAACCCCTTTTATAACTAAGGAAAAAATTTTTTTTAAGTTGTTTTTAAAAGTGACTTAAGGAAGGAATTACTAGAATAAAATTTTTAAGGCTTGGTTTGTGATATTAAATAAAAAACATTTTTCCATGGGGGGGAAAGTTCTTGTTGTCTATAGTGAAAAAATTTAGGGGTAAAACTTAAGTAATTTTGTTTTTACAATCCATTTAGATCTTTTTGTGTATTTACTTCTAGACAATTTTTTAAAATTTATTGTGACAGTGTTTGGTTCATTTTTTAAATTCTAATTTTTAATTGGGGGTTTAAACCCCAAAAAAACCTATCACTGATACTAGAATCCCCAAAAACCCTTTTCCCCCTATTAAGAACCTTTGTGATTTGGGACAAAAGAATAATTTTAGATTTTTTTTTCATTTTAAAAACCCAAAAGGGGGGGGGGGAAAAAAAATTTTGGGTTTTTTTTCAACATGGGAACAAAAAAAAATTTAAAGGGCCAAAATAAAAATTTAAAAACATTCTAAAATTCTCACATTACAAAACCCTTTTTGGGGAGCCAAAATTTTTTAAAAAAAAATTTTTTCCCTCTTTATTTTTTTTTTGGGGAAGTGGTTTGGAAAAAAATAATTCACCAAAAATTAATTTTTGATTTAGCTAAGTTTCCCCCACAAAAGATGGGGGGGGATGTCCCGAAATCTTTTTTAGAGGAAGATAATTTTTCTAGTCCGATTCCAAATTTTCTTTTTTTTATTAAAAAAGGGGGAAAAAATCTTCATGCCCCCCTTTTATGGATAATGATGTCATCAGCATAGCTTATATATATGTTTTGGTGAGGCAGGTGAGCATTTGGGGGCTTTTAAAAAAAAACATTAAAAAATGGGGGTGGGAAAAACCCCTTCCCTGCGGTCCCCTTAAAGGGGAATTTTTTAGACTCCTTAAAATTTTGGGGAGAAAAAAGGGGGTTTCATTTGACAGGTATCCATTATCCAGAAAAATGGGGTAAAAAAAAAAGGGAAAATTAAAAAGGGAAAGTAAGGGGGAAAACCCCCGGGGTTTTTTAACTCCCCCCAACCCCCCCCCCCATTAAGAAGTTTATTATTGAAAGGGGGCTGTTGGGGGTTTAAAATTTTTTCTTAAAGGACTAATCTAATTTAATTTTTTTGGGGGGAAAAAATTCGGGGGAACAGCATTCTGGAATAAAAAAGGGTTTTTTTTGGGGGACCACTTTTTTTTTTCTTATGAAAAACAAAGTTAGAGAACAACACCCCGTTTGGGGCCCCCTTTTCTTAAAGTGGGGGGCCTACTCAGATAAAAAAGGGTTTAGGATACTACAGTCCCAGTATGATCAGTTTTTGGCTAACCAGACGAAAAAGCCCAAAAAAAATTTTTATGAGATGCCACAGAACTTGGTAAAAAAAAAACCCTTTTTTGGGGCAATCGGGTCCAAAAATTTTTAAAAAGGGAAAAATGACATGACCATGCACTCCGCCCCAGGCCCAGCCCGGGGGAAATCTGTTTTTTATCAAGAACTGCAGGAAGTCCCCACGTGCTTTTAACATCCTATGGAGAGGGGGCATGGACACGGGGGGCCCCACTTTCAAAAAAAAACAGACATAGCCCCACCCACAGTAAAGGAAAGCAAAAAGAAATACAGACCAATAGAGCTAACGCCCCCAATTTTTAAAAAAAATTTTTTAAAGGGTTTTTTAAGAAGCAAGATCGCCACTCATCTAGATACCCACAAACCAAGGGGGCATGGGTTTAGGCAGGGTCCCCTTTTTTTTCCCCTTTATAAACCCCTACAAAAGGGGGCTTGGATGCTCTAGAAAAAAAAATGAGAAAGTTATAAAAAATTTTCAAAAGCCTTTGACAAGTGTGACCATGGTGAAAGCAAAAAGGGGATAAAGGAATAAAAAAAATTTTGATGGATCTATTAATTTTTTCAAATAGAATACAAAATAGAAGTCAACAATAAAGTTTTTGGGGCTTTTCGGTGGAAAAAACTGCCCCCGGGGACAGTACTCACTCCCCCCCCCTTTTCCTCATCCTCTTTTTACATAGACAGGGGGGTAATCCTTTTTGAACCCAAACCCCCATGACAGTGTCCCCCCCTTGAAGACACTGGAAACTCCCCAAAAAACATCAACCAAAAAATTTTTAAAAGGGGGGGGAGAAAAAATATGAAGTTTAATGATGAGTAATTTCAAAACCTTACCTTTTTAAAAACTCTTTTTTTAAATGTATTTTGGGGGAAATGGGGGAATTCCCAAATTTCATTCTTCATTATGGGAACAAATTTGTTTGGAACAGCACTTGATTCGGGGAACCAAGAAAGTTCAAACTTGGGGTACCAATGAACTCCCAAAGGAAAGGAGGGAAAATTTTAAAATTTTTTTTGGAGAAAAAAAATTCCCCAAAACACAATAGAACAAAAAACTTAAAAGTCAAAAAACCTGGGGGTGATCATGTCAAAGGGTCTCACCTTCCCCAAAGGGGGATAACACTGTAGCAATTGCATTTTAGAAAAAAAAAAAGGATGGATAATGAGAACCCCCTTTTTAAAAACCCGGGGGGGGCCCCCCATGTTGACACTCTTCAGGTCGTTTTTTTATCTTTGGCTGGTTTTTTTGGCCCAAAAAAATGCACCTTTCCCCAAGGGGAAGGGGGGAAATTTCCCCAAAAAACAAAAACCCCCCAATTACTGTTAACACTTGAAGTTTTTTAAAACCCGTACCCCCCCAATGCAGGCGGGGGGGAATTATTTTTTTATACAATTTTGGGGAAAAAAATAGAGGGATTAGTACCAAAAATTGCACACGAGAGCCCCCAAAAAAGGGGGAAAAAATTTTGGGGGGGCAATGCAACATACCCCCCCCAAAAAAAAAACAGGGGGGCCCCTAGAATGTTGGGGAGACAAACAATAAGTGTCAGGGGCCCAAGACTGTTCAACTGCCTCCCAAACATACATGGGGATTACCAAAGACCCCTGGCTGTTTTAAAAGGACTGGGGGGGCATCCAAAGTCGGTACCTGACCAGCCAGGCTGTGGTTTATGTTGGACTGCGGCGGCCCGCAGTAAAAGCCTGGTCGATCGGGCCCCCGATCCACCATGAGGCCTGGTCACAGACCAGGCCCCGGGGGCGTTGGGCCCCGGGAAATCTCTCCAGGTAAACCACCAATATTCATTTTGGGGGTTCATGTAAAACAGTTCTTTTTCGATATCAAATGCAGATTTTAGATCAAGAAAAGTGGAAAAAAATAAATGTGTGGTGAGAAAGGTGGAAATACAGTTCTGCACCTTTACCTTTCATGAACCCATGGGGGGAAAGTTTGTCTATTTTGAATAACTGTTTAAATATCATTCTTTTTGGGGTTTTCAAAGACAGCTAGTTAAGGAGATCAGTCTAAATGTATCAGGCTTTTTGGGGGTTAGGAAAAAAATGGGGAATTATTGGCCCCGGAAAGGAAGAACTCCCCCAAGTAAATTTTAATTTTACAGTGCCAACAAGGGGAATTTCATGCCTAGGGGTTTGAGGGAAAATCAGGTTTCCATCCCCTCCAAAAAAGTTGATCGACCTTTTTGTTAATGCGTTTTCTAATTCAAAACTTGGTGAAAAAGGCAATCACTCTCATCAATATTTTGGCTCATAAAATTAATCAGTTTTAACATTTCTTCAGAAGCACTCTCTAAGTTTTCTCTAATATGAGATGAAGGTTTTCATGCCTGGAGATTTTGGACCAGTCATTTATGAGGTCATTTGCTTTTCAAGTGGAAAGGGATGAGCAACATTGCCAGTCTTTTTAATGGTTATTTTATTTATACCTTTCCATGCCAGATTTAAAGGGTAGACCTATTTAATCCACTAACAAATTGTTCCCATTCCTGTTGCCTAAGTTCTTGCTTTCTATTTCTTGCATTTGTTAGTGCAGCTTGGAACGTTCTGAGGTGTTAGATTGGTAGCTGTGGGTCATTATAGTATTTACATTGGTGTTTATTGTCATTTCTAGTGGAAGGTTTATGTTGTCTTTTCCTGCCCACTTGATCTGTGAGTACAGTCTCAATAGTGGTAACTAGATCATCAATTGAATTTTTGTGTGCCAGTGGGCTCGTAATCCTTATACCATTGATCCAAGTGGTTAATAAAGTTATCTCTGTGTTCTGGGTTGAGAATAAGTTTCCTCCTTCGTATTTAGCTCCTTGGTTGCTTGAGATATGATCAAGATTGACAGTTGTGAGTCTTGGGAAGTGATCAGATAGAAGATCATCAACTATGACAGAGTCATGCATCGTATATGATGTATTAAATCCAAGGCACAGATCTAGTATGCCTCCATATATGTGAGTGGGCTCAGTAGTCTACCTGGAGTCTACCTGGAGAGAATTCCAGGGGTCAACTGCCCCTGTGGCCCGGTCTGTGACCAGGCCTCCTGTTGGACCAGAGCCTGATCAACCAGGCTGTTACTGCTGGCCTACGAGTCCAACGTACGGCCACAGCCTGGCTGGTCAGGTACCGACTTTAGTGCCTGTCCAGTGCCTGCTTGAAGACAGCCAGGGGTTTGTTGGTAATCCCCTGATGTATGCTGGGAGGCAGTTGAACGATCTTTGGGCCCTGACACTTATTGTGTTGTCCTCAACGTGCTAGTGGCCCCCTGCTCTTCATTGGGGGATGTTACATCGCCTGCCGAGTCTTTTGCTTTCGTAGGGAGTGATTTTTGTGTGCAAGTTTGGTACTAAGCCCTCGAGAATTTTCCATGTGTATATAATAATGTATTCTCCCGCCTGCGTTCTAGAAGTACAGGTTTAGGAACTTAAGCGTTCCCAGTAGTTGAGGTGGTTTATCACACTTATGCGTGCGGTGAAGGTTCTCTGCAATTTTCAAGGTCAGCAATTTCACCCGCCTTGAAAGGTGCAGTTAGTGTGCAGCAATATTCCAGCCTAGATAGAACAAGCGATCTGTAAAGTGTCAACATGGGCTTGGCATCCCTGGTTTTGAAGGTTCTCATTATCCATCCTGTCATTTTTCGAGCAGATGCAATTGCTACTTTGTTGTGGTCCTTGAAGGTGAGATCTTCTGACATGATCACTCCCAGGTCTTTGACATTAGTTTTCGCTCTATTGTGTGGTTGGAATTAGTTTTGTATTCCGATGAGATTTTAATTTCTTCACGTTTTCGTATCTGAGTAATTGAAATTTCTCATCATTGAACTTCATATTGTTTTCTGCAGCCCATTTAAAGATTTGGTTTATGTCTGCTTGGAGTCTTGCAGTGTCTTCAACGGTGGACACTGTCATACAGATTCGGGTGTCATCTGCAAAGGAAGACACAGCACTGTGGCTTATATCCCTGACAATGTCTGATATGAGGATGAGGAATAGGATGGGAGCAAGTACTGTGCCTTGTGGAACAGAGCTTTTCACAGTAGCTGCCTCAGACTTTACTCTGTTGACTCTACTCTTTGTGTTCTACATGTTAGAAATTATAGATCCATCTACCAACTTTTCCTGTTATTCCTTTATCACGCATTTTGTGTGCTATTACACCATGGTCACACTTGTCAAAGGCTTTTGCAAAATCTGTGTATATAACATCTGCATTCTGTTTATCTTCTAGAGCATCCAGGACCTTGTCGTAGTGGTCCAGTAGTTGGGACAGACAGGAGCGGCCTGCTCTAAACCCATGCTGTCCTGGGTTGTGCAATTGATGGGTATCCAAGATGGGTGGCGATCTTGCTTCTTAGAACCCTTTCAAAGATTTTTATGATATGAATTGGTCTGTAGTTCTTTGCTTTTTGCTTTACTGCCCCCCTTTTTGGAGCAGGGGGTATGTCAATGTATTACTGCCAGTGTACACAATTAGATCCCGAACCCGACCACTTTTGCAATCACACAGTACAAATAACTTTATACCAAAGCGTTTCCTCTTGCTTGGTATATACTGCTTGAATGACAGTCTGCCTTTGAACAAAATCAAAGACTCATCAATAACAAGCTTCCTGAAGGGATAAAAATACATACAGCACTTTTGTTTCAGGTACATGAACACATTCCTGATCTTATATAACCTGTCGTTTCTGTCAGGCCTGGTTTTATCAGAAAAGTGAAGCATACGCAACAGTATCAAAAACGATTCACTGGTATAATATCACTAAAACCTGGGGTTGAAATTAGGCGTTCTGTCGACCAGTATGTGGTGACAGTGTCCTTATACACATGTGGCATAAGCATTATTGTGGCAAAGAACAAGTACATCTCTGCCACAGTTGTGTCCTTACACTGGTGGCCGGATTGGGAAAGAAATGTGTTCCATGGTGTACCTATATGTTGCTTCCACAATAAGTCCATCAGGGTCATTGAAGAATAACTGAAAGCATTCCAGTTCAGAGCATTGTTCCCAGTGTACACGATGGCCGTATTCCACTTGTGCTCATCAAAGTCATGGGATTGGGAACAAAATTCTGGCCAATCCCAGATGCGTCTGTGGTACTGATATTGACAGGTTGTGGTTGTGCAGGTTGTGGTTGTGCAGGTTGTGGCTGTGCAGGTTGTAGCTGTGCAGGTTGTGGTTGTGCAGGTTGTGGCTGTGCAGGTTGTGGCTGTGCAGGTTGTGGTTGTGCAGGTTGTGGAAGTGTGGGGGTGGTTGATGGTGGTTGTGCTGAGTTAGCAGCGTGGGTAGCAGCGTGGCCCGCTCGTGGTGGCACATGACTCATGCCACCACCAACACCACCACTACCACCACCTGCCCCACGCACATTACGCATCCCCATTGTAACAATATCGTCATCTTCATTATCAATTCGTGGTGTAGGGCCAAGAGATGTACTCCGAGATTTACTCCTTTTCCTTGGAATAGCATATGGCACACTACCAGAACGCATGTTGCGTCGTACATACTGCCGCTTCACTGGAGAATAATCTCCTCACTGTTGCCACTAGAACTGCTTTCAATAGCTTTGAAATCACTGTCATCATCACTTACACTGCTCACATCAGAGTCTTCTACACGTTGAAATAGTTTCCTCTTCCGTTCTGGTACAGGTGAATGTGAATGAGACGGCCCAGCACCAGAGGTGGAAGGCTGTGGGTCATCTGGGTTTTCATCACTAATTATGTTATCCTGGGCACTGCTTTCGGTCACACCCTCTTGAAAACCATGGAATTCACTTTCACTGGCACTTCCATCACTGTTAGAACTATCACTTGGGAAGAGAAGGCCTCCAATTCGCCGGGGAGTGAGGTACTTCTTACCGCCAGGCATGGTGAACAAGGACTACAAACATGGCGCTCCCACAATGCACCACTGGGTCCCCGATTTTTTTCATACTGCGCACACCCACCACGCAGACCCATTCTCTCACAAGTAGGCCTATCAGCTTTCTCCCGCTTCATTTGAAGCCGCTAGAATTTAGGCGTATAAATACGTCCGAAACATTGGCTCATAAGACGTAAATATACGTCCGAAACAGTCAAAGGGTTAACCCTTTGACTGTCGGAGGCCCCTTTTTGAAACTGTCATTCTATGTCGGGAAATATTTGAAAAAAAAAAAAAAAAATTCTTACCAAAATGTTAGGATTATTTTGCTGATTGTTTAATGCCTAAAAAAAAATTTTGTGATCAGCATTTACCGAGATATAGAGGCATAAAGTTGGCAGAAAATGAGCCGCTTATGGCAACAGCGGCGAATGCTGCTCACCGGTACACTTATATTTACTCCCTGTTGCATGCAAAGAGTACGTGACCTATATTCGGAGCATGTTAAACACACCCACATAGGCTCCCCTCCAACCAGCGAACCATCGTTAAGGGTTTGACGATGGGGCCCCATCATCAAATCAACGACTCGGTTCAGCCAATTAAAATGCTAGTTTAACAATGACAAAGGTGACGTGGATACCACTCGCAGTTTGTCATTGGAATTCCTGCATTGAGCTGGTTGTGGAAGGTTGTCTGTCTTTTGGCTGCTGTTTTGCCTTGACAACTGTGGCGTGCAATAATACTACTCTTTCTGTATATAGTGTACATACGTGTAAAAAGCCCTTATCTATATACTTGGTGAAGGAAAAGACAAAAGTCTTATATAATCAAAATTGCTTGGTAAAGGAAATACAAATTCAAAGCATTTTCTACTGTGTTTCTTTGCTCCAAGCTCCCTTTTACACTCAGGTTAACAGGCCACTGAACCTGAGGTTGTAATACTCCCATTCGAAGGTTTCTTGTAAGGTGCAGTGTACATATATACAATCGTTGTATTCAACACAATAACTGCACAAACATTATTCTAATTATATTGTTTACAAAACTTGTTTACACCAATCAACAATAAAAAAAATTGTTTATTACTATTGTTCTATAATATATATACACATATATAATGACTATACACTTTCCATCAACTGATATTAGCACTTGCAAGCTTGAAGCTGTGTGTGTGTGTGTGTGGACATCTAAATTTGGTGAGTCTGGGTAAGGCAGCTGTCAAAATAACATATTATACCATTACTCACCACCCCCACACTGCCTGTCAACCTGTCAACACAAAAGGGGTAGCATGTCTTCTTCCCCACAACCTTCCTTCCTTTCTTACCTATTTCCTTCCTTCCTTCCTCTCATCTCTTCCTTCCTGCCTTCCTTTCATCCTTCATTCCTTCCTTTCTTACTTCTTTTGTTCCTTCCTTCCTCTCATCTCTTCTTTCCTTCCTTTCTTATTTCCTTCCTTCCTCTCATCTCTTCCTTCCTTACTTTCTTTCTTTCTTCTTTCCTTCCTTCCTTCTGGAATCCTGGGCATTGCTTTCGGTCACAAACTCCTCAAAACCATGAAATTCATCTTCAGAGACACTTCCATCTGTGTTAGAGGTATCACTGGGGAAGAGAAGAGTCCCAGATTCACCGGGGAGTCAGGTATTTCTTACTGCTAGGCATGCTGAACAAGGACTACTGAAATGGCTTTCCCACATTGCACCACTGGCTCCTCGATTTTTTTTTATACTGCGCACACTGAACATGGAGACCCATTCTCTCACATGTGGGCCTACCAGCTTTCTCCCACTTATGCGTATTAATACAGTGGACTCTCGGTTAAAGGCCATAATCCGTTCCAGGAGCTAGGCCTTAAACCGAAATGGCCTTTAACTGAAATAATATTCCCCATAAGAATGAATGTAAATATAATTAATCCGTTCCAGACAAAAATATTCAATAAAAAAAAAAAAAAATTAACAATTAAATCAGTATTACATACCTTTATTGAAGACTAATGCTGGCGTCTGGAAGATAGGGAGGAGGAAAGAGGGAGGAGTTAGTGTTTGGAAGGGTAATCCCCCTCCATAAGGACTTCAGGTAGCAAAGCTCTCTCTGTGGTCTTTTAATGCCACTAGGATCAGCTTGAGAGTCACTCCACCAACTACACTCCCTACATGCCTGCTACACTCCCTACATGCCTGTTACACTCCTTGCCTTCCTGCTACACTCCCTGCATGCCTGCTACACTCCCTGCATGCCTGCTACACTCCTTGTATGCCTGCTACACTCCCTGCATGCCTGCTACACTCCCTGCATGCCTGTTACACTCCCTGCATGCCTGCTACACTCCCTGCATGCCTGCTACACTCCCTGCATGCCTGCTACACTCCCTGCATGCCTGCTACACTCCCTGCATGTCTGCTACACTCCCTGCATGCCTGCTACACTCCCTGCATGCCTGCTACACTCCCTGCATGCCTGCTACACTCCCTGCATGCCTGCTACACTCCTGCATGCCTGCTACACTCCCTGCATGCCTGCTACACTCTCTGCATGCCTGCTACACTCCCTGCATGCCTGCTACACTCCCTGCATGCCTGCTACACTCCCTGCATGCCTGCTACACTCCCTGCATGCCTGCTACACTCCCTGCATGCCTGCTACACTCCTGCATGCTTGCTACACTCTCTGAATGCCAGCTACTCTCCTTGCCTCTATGCCTGCCTGCCTTGAATTCTATCATGTTTCTCACTTTCTTTACCAAAGGAACTTTACTAAGAACTTTCTTGGGGCCATGGTGACTTATTTCGCAGTTGCACTTGATAAATAACCACAAAAACAATGGATTATAGCAAAATGTTTGGATGAATGAGCAGAAGCTTCCTCACGCACCGAGAGACACAGGCAAACTGAAGCACAAGCGGCCCCAGCCAGCAGACGGACACATCCCATACGGCCTCTAACCGGGAGCCGAAAACCGCCTCTAACTGAGTTGGCCTTTAACCGGAACGGCCTTTAACCGGGGGTCCACTGTACATCGGAAACAGTGACTCGTAAGACGTATATATACGACCGAAACAGTCAAAAGGTTATAGTGATGAGTGTCTGATGGAGGGCGGAACAGCTAATACCTCCATAAGGTGTAAAGTAGATCATTGATCAGTTCTTCATTCTGTTCCACAAACACAAAGTTGTGTGAGTTATTTCTAAATTGGATCCTTGCCTTAAGATGTTTCTTACTGCTTCCATGACCCATGCACACTTAGCAGGGTGTTGTCAGGAAGTTCAGCTTAACACATTCATCCTTAGAAGAAAGGCTTCTTGCACCCGTGTGTACCAAGGACGTTTAGTTTCACATTGCCTATGAGTCAAGTGAGCCTGACTACGCGGTGCTCTAGCCCTTTCTCACTTTTTCTCCTTTGTTTACTTT